>JAJLRJ010000008.1:1817500-1862500 GCA_024195265.1 Dendrophyllia cribrosa | reverse complement strand
ACCCGAGGTTAACTAACCGGTCCTCTAACCGGGCTTTGAACAATGCCATTTCAACTTCGAGTTAACAAACCCGCGGTTAAGAAATTTAACCTCCGGTTAGGCCTAACCGGAGGTTAGTTTAACCCTGTTTTCAAACAACCGGGCCTTGATGGATAGCTGCTATGTTGTTGTAGTTATCAAAAGTTCTCTTCACTGTCACAGCTGTCTTCAGCGTGTTTTCCCGATATCAAAAACTTCCTATGAGGTATTGTCTTTGTTGCAGCTTTCGAATTGGCTTTCAGAGTTTCTAGTGTCAGGGATACGTAAAAATCTTTGTGAAGCCGTACGCGTTTTAGACAGTTTATTTAAGTACGTGACATTTAGTGCACACAACTAGAATATCGCTCTTCTGAAAGGTTGTTGTTTGCTATAAAACTTTTCTCGACAGCTGAGGTAAGAGTTCCCTCGCGGCCATTTTTGCACTTGTGCACATGATAATTTCCTTCCATTCATGCAGGAAGAAAAATAAGGATTGCTCTGCTTGGAATAGCATTTTACGCCATTTTTGTCTAACCCGGTATTTCAAATTAGGTGGCGTTTTCCACGTCGTCTTTTTTAAAGACATGGAGATTATCTGGGCCAGTCAGCCATCCATGCTGTTAGCTCGCCAAGCCCTTATTATGCACCTACAAAACAACACAAGTTTCACAGTTGTCACTTCAATCGACAATTTCTGGGGAAAGCAATGGAGAGATTATGTTGATGACAAACTCCCCGCATTTCTGCTGCTAACAGACGCAGAAAACATTCCGTGGGAAACCACTCCAGTGAAACACCGAGAATTGGAGTTTTTCTTCAGAAGTCTTTTGTGTCATAGTCTTGGGCAGGGGTTGAATTGTGTGTTTATTTCCTGCATTGAAATGACTGCAACGAAAGTGATGGGATTCTACGCGGAGTCTTTCGCAGATCTTAAAGGATTCTTCAGAAAGGTAAGTGACACGCATTTTCTCCAGAATAACTATTATTCACAGTGCCATGGCTTCAATCAGAGAAGCGACTTGTTGTGACTTAAGGATTATCGACATGGAGCCATATGAGTAGTTATCAGAAGTCCAAGAGTACTCGTACGAGAGATCTGAGATCCTTCGTGTTGCTTACCAACCTGCCTGCCAAAAAACAAAACCGGGATGAATCCATTTTTGGAGGCGGAATTTCAGCCGTCAAAGTTACTGGTATGTTGAATTTGACCTCAGCTCAGGGCTATCGTTTTATTTTGCTAGTATAAAGTGCTGGTATGGAGAACTTGGAACGCTCTGATAAGATGTTCGTGCAAGGAAGCGTCTTTGGAGGAATACGGGGCTTCAGTACAGGTGTGAATTACTGACTAACGACCCACTTACCGTGGTGATTCAATTTAGCGCCCTCTTTCCAATAAGCGCCCCCTTTGAGTGTCGTTTCGCTAATCGGCGCCCCTTTCTTTCTTGACCGCCTGTCACGAAATCAAATTTGTTGAACTGTAATCTACTTCCATCCTTGCAATCCAGCACTTTTTCTCCAACCTACTACGTCTGTTTTTAACCCGTGAATAAGCGCATGCGTAATGAACAGGTTATCGGTAACGGTGGCTTAACTCACTCCTTCCTTCAGCTGTAACCTTAGTGACGTAATGTTTTGTTTACGAATGCGTTTCGTAACAAGAACAACGTTAATCCAGCGATGACAATAACTAATTTGCTGTAAACGAATATAAACAACAATAAGCTTAAAGATGTTTCGCATTTGAAGTCTTTAATGTAACATTAAAATCGATCTAAAAGGATTTTTCAACCGAGACACGCGTTTTGATGCGTATCTACCTTGAAATAACAAAATTCAGTCCCTGCTAAGTATGTGTTCCTTGGTGGTCGAGTGGTTTAGTGTCGGGAATTGGAGTCGGGAGGCGCGAGATCAAGCCCAGCTCAGGACCTTCTTTTTTTTTTTCAGTGTGAAAACATACGCTTACCGCAATATTGCGTTACGCGTTAGCATTTTTTATTCACGGGTTGGCTCTTAGGAGACTTTGATTCTCTATAAATTTTTTATCCAATTTAGTTGTATATATATATATATATATATATTTCGTGGTATTTGGCGATATAACATGGAAATTAACCCAACAATCTCTGAAAGGAGACTGTTCACAGGCTATATATAATTTGATGGATAACTTTGTTGTTTTGTTTTTAGATCAACTTAAAAGAAAAAGTGGAAACTGCTCTTAAATCTCCGCCACAAGGGGGCTGCCGTGAGCTGGTTACACTTCTCGCTTGTGAAATGATCCTATGTAAATTGCTCAACGACCCTAACGTCAGCAAGGTAACGTGAATTGATTGATCGATTGGGTCCAATGTCGAACACTGTCGGTCTTAAATGATTAAAAGGTTAGAAAATAATATGAAGGAAAGATCACACTAATGCTTGTTTTTGTCACTTATAAATATTTCCGTACATTTGGGTGTCAAAATTGAAAAACAAAACGGGTGCAAGACGTTTTTAAACAGAAATATCATGAGGGAAAAATGATGCAAGCCAAATGCTCTGAAACGGATAATCATTTTTTATTTTATTTTGTGTGATAGGAATCAGTGAAAGCTACAGAAGACAGAATTAAGCTTTTCCTGCTTCACTCGGTACTACTTAAGAGACTGCCGCTGAAGTACAGAGCGCACACCATAAAAGCTGATCACTTGTTGAATCGATTCTGCAAAGCGAAGGATGGTCAAGTTTACCCATTCGACGAGGTCAGTGCGAACAAAATTTCAAGGTCGAGTCTCTGCTAGTTACGGATACAGGCCGGATGTAATGTTTCAACAGTTTAATTATATTTGGGAGGGGGTTAATCTGTAACCTTGTTATGGGGGTGTGAATTGCGACACATAATTACGTGTTATATACAGCTGTTAAGTTTCGAGAAAGGTTGTCGGAAAAAAGCGTAAAAGTGCACGCGACAATCCAGAAAGGTATTATGGGTAGTCATCCACGCTATATCCTAAAAACTCATTTATCCCAATGGCCCGCCATCTAAGATTGTTCCTGTACGGACGAGGCATCGCGGGTTTCATCTATTTATTTGACTTATTAAAATTCATTGATCATATCCCATATTATTTTTCGGGATTGTCGATGTCGCGTGCACTTTTGCGCTTTTTTCCGACAACCTTTCTCGAAACAGTTGTATCCAATGCGATAGTCCCAATGCCAATAGCCCCGACAAATATTTTCTACCTAAGGCAGGAACAAGTAGTTACTCTGTACCTATCTCACGTTAAGCTCTTAAAATCGCTCGAAATGTCAGCTTTCCCTTTACAGTGACCAATTTACCTTTGTAAATAGCTCAGTTGCGATACAATCAAAATTTCCTCATCGAACTACCAAAATTTCTTTAGAAACTATTTTTTTTATGATGACATGAAACTACTACATACCAACACGAATTAACTCGTGAATATGCGAAGCGTTGAACGAGTTATAGCAGACGGGGACAAATATGCACATTTTCACTCCTTCCCTCCTTCCATCCACTCGTCGGCTGTAAAGTTTTCTTTGTAATTCCGCTGATCAGTGCAGGAAGGGGAGGGTGAGGAGTTGGACACAGAGGGTGGGTGGGGGCAGTCGGTGACGCAAAACACGTAGGGGAGGGTCCGAAGGTTGTTTCGTATTCGAAGTTGGCTCATAGGAGCCTTTGATTAAACAATACAATTTCTGTCGCTTTCTGCATGCATGGCTGGCACAACAACACGCCAGGTTCTTTGAAATCTAACTCAACGATTTATGATCTCTATAAAGACATTTTTCAACTTTTCTTTTCACTAACAGATACAAAGATATTTTTGGGAGATTTTAAAGATAATACAGGATGAGTATCCCACCATGATGGCTACCGGCCATTCACTAGACATGACTTCAGTGGCTGATCTGATGGACGGTCGACTTATCCATACTCTCTTCTGCCTGGCCTTGTCGTTGGAAGGGATAGAAGGTTTCAAATAATAGAGTCATCGTTACTTATTTTAGTTTTTCAAGTTCTTTCTCATCCCTGCCTGTCTCCTTTACTTAATTTATTAATTTGTAATTAATCTCAGCCCTTAGTTTGCCGGAAGATGTTATGACAGAGGTACAAAACGCATGGGGTAAAGTTGTTGCTGCTGTGAATACTACCCAACATTCTGATGTTTTGGCAGCTCAAATATGTCCTCCCTTCTTAGCTGAGATTGCGACAGGCTTTCCTAGGATCGAAGGTGAGAGACTTTTTTATATGGAACCTCAGTTAAGCTTCAGGTAAAACATTCTATCGTTGAACTAAGACTCAGCCTTGCTGATCCCGCGTTGATTTGAACTTGGCGTGCCAATTAAGGGGTTGTTTTTCTTCTATTTTTCCAAGCCTACAATAATTTTCTTCTCTAAGCAAGTCATTTGTGAGTTCAGGGACAATATTGACCTGACAAGAAGGCAGTCTGGTCAGTGAATTTTGTTCTGCATGGTTTATCTTTACTGAAAAGTGCCTCAGTGGTGTTCAAAGCTAACTATGTAAGCTTGCCATGTTTCACAGAGAGAAAAGATTTTCTGTCTGAATTTAATTGCAGCAGAACTACCCAGTCCGTCTCTCAGGCCAGGGTAAGATTTCACCAGTCAAAATGCCAAATAGTTTTTCAGATCCATTTTTTTTGCCATAACCACGTTCACTGAAGTAAAACACAAATTCGCGACTTCATCTCCAATCACTAAAATTCAGTACACGATGGACACAATTAGATGATGGAGAATGTTGTACTCAGTAGAATGGATGCGAATAACGGCCGAACCTGAAATAAACACCGGCATCTGAAATGAAATGCAACGCGGGGGACGCTTATTCGAAGTCAGGCGTCTAATTGAGGAACTATGTTATAAATCAAGAGAAAGCTAAGAGTTTGCGCATATTTTTTCTTAAGTTGCTTATCCCTATCATAAAGTAATCTAGTAACGTACAAATTGATGACTACATCAGTGATTCTCTGTGTAGTTACTGTAGACCGAGTAGGTTAAAAATGGCTAATATTACAATTAATGGAGGAAAAGTTATAGCTTCTGCTATTTATGCCCTCTATTCTTGGTTTGCACATGACGTCGAAAAATTAAAAAATCTAAACTAAATATCCTACAAAGCTGTTTGTAACATGATATGTGGATGCCAGTGTTATAATCTTAAAATTTCACAAAACGTTATAGGTTTTAACGATGTTTTGCTTCCAATTTGTAAAGGTTTTAAATATGTCATGTATTTCTGACAAGCCGTTGAAATAAACAAAGTTATTTTTGCATTATAGATGCTTATAAGCTGATTTAATTCAAGTTATAGGGAATCCAATCTTTTGTGATTTTTTTTGTGTAATTAAGACTTTGAAGTTTTTGCCGCCATGTTTCTGTTCCTAAGACACCAAGATGGTCGCTCCATACATTTTTACTACAAATGTCCAATTACTTTAATTACTACAATTCCATAAACATTTTGGAATCGAAATCTGTTTTTAATGCTTCTGAATTTTGATATGACGTAAGAGAAAACCAAGAATTCCTCGCTATCACATCTCAGTGAAAAAGGCGTATAGTAAGCTCCACTACATTAAAAGGACACTTGTAATGATTATGATGATGATGATGATGATGACGATGATGATGATGATGACGGTAATAACGATGTACTACAGTATGCTAATACTTCGTTATTGTTATCAAAAGGGACAATTTTTAAAGTTTTGTGCCATGTGATCTGTTTTTAGAAGGAAGTTTCGAATCAGAGACTTGCGTGATACTTAGACAGCTCCTTGATGTGGAAAATGATCTTGTGAATGAGTACGCTGGGGACATTCGGTCAAAACTTAACGCCATGGCTGGGTAAGTGTGATCTGTGTTGATGTTCTGCCGACCAATTAGATGAATGGTTTTGCAAACTTAAACTCTGGCTCGCACCATGACGGTGTTTAGGAGGTATTTTTGTATTTCGTTTTCTTTCAGAGACGAAAGAGAAGACAAAGTGTTCAACGAGGGCCGTGCGTTTGATGAACTGTACCATTGGCATTCACTGAGACCACTTTCGGATGATTATGACAGAACTAAAAAAGACATAACAGGCAAGTATCGATTCTTTCCTTTTTAACTTCGAATTCGCGAAGTGTTGACCGGAGTTATGACAATGGAATACAATTTCACTCGATCGCTCTATCGGCTGTTAACATTGAGCCTGTGATATATAATGGTCACCTGCCTTACCCATGGGGACGGCGTTGGAGGGAGGGGAAGGTAGGGAGTTAGACGCCTGGGGTGGGGGGGGGGGGGGGGGGGGGGGGGGGGCTCGGTGGAGCAAAACGACTAGGAGAGGGCATTGACTCTGCGATATTCACGAGTTGGCTCACGTATAGAGTTGTAATTTTGTAGCAAAGCATTGACAACATTGACGATTACCTTACAGACTATAGAAAACAGAGGCCTACTAGAAATATGCATTCGAGCCAAAAACAAGGGGAGTAGGGATGGTGTAGTGCTGAGAGCTCACACCTTCCCTGCACCAGTGTAGCCCGAGTTTGATTTCCGGATCCAGTGTCATATACGGGTACTCTGGTGTCCCTTCTCCTCCCAAACAACCAACACTTCTGCTAATTCGTGTATTGTATCATGCTACACATGATGGACTTCTGAGACACTCAGTACATGTAAACAACAATGTCTGTCATGTTTTGTTTTTTTTTGTCCAGAAAAACCTCCGACCGATCCAAAGCAAAAATTTTGGTATTTTAAAAGGAAGCAACAACTCACGCGCTTTTACAGACTGTATGGAAATTCACTTTCTGGTGGTGTTGACCAGGCGAAAATAATCACCGTCACTGAACCTGAAACTAAGAAGAAGAAAGGAAAAAACAAAGAAGGAAAAATGGTTAGTTGCACAATAAACACAAGTGAGTCACTAAAATCTCAAGTAAGGTCTAACATGAAAAATCAACCTTCAAGTTTGAAATGTTATTTTTTATCCTCTATTTTATAACTGTCAGAGCTATACTCCATCATTCATGTCTCTCTATATTCGTTTCATCTTAGACAATCTTGTTCTGTTAAAAAGTTTCTAATTTTTCGTTTTTTACAGAGCAAGAAAGCAGCAAAGATTATTGAAGAGAATGAACGGAAACACAGAGGTCTGTGACCATTCCACCGTTATAGTAAGGGTAGTACATCACATATCAATCCCGACTACGTCACAAAGAACACAACAATAGCGACGAACGACAATAGCATAAGATAGACTTGATGCAATCGAACCCCGCTTTACGGACATCCCGTTCTTACGGACACCCCGGTATTACGGACACCCCGTTTTTACGGACAACCCGGTATTACGGACACCCTGTTTTTACGGACAGTTGCCTCGGTCCCGGCCAAACACCATACATTTTCATATCATTTCATTTTCATTTTCATTTTCATTTACATTTTCATTTTCATTTTCATTTTTATATCTTCAAAGTAAGGACAATAACTCTTTTGTTAAACAGATCTTTTTAATGTCCGCAGATCTTCACTCTTCTGGTAAAAATAGCGTCTACTCTAATCTTATAAGGATATCCGAATTCTATCATTTGCCTGATTTTGACCCTAAAATCGAACACTATGTAAACTTAATGCAACAAAAATATATCCCATATTGGCGACATACCATTCAACACTCTAAGAAACTTGAATTTTATAATATCTTTAAGAACGAATATACGCCTTCTCATTACTTAGACCTTACAAGGAAATCAAATGACAGAAAACAATTAGTAAAATTTCGTATAAGTAATCATAAATTAATGATTGAAATTGGTAGATAGAAACAAATCACGAGAGATGATAGATTGTGCCCTACTTGTCCCTACTTGTGGATCTAATGAAATTGAAGATGAAATTCACTTCCCTTTCCACTGTCCTAAATACTCAATTATTAGGGACGGATTTTACAGGAAAATAGGGTATCACCTACCAAATATAAAACAGTTATCTCCTTCAGAAGTTACCAATGAATTAATGAACTCTCGTAATTATTTGTAAATATTCATTTGGTGAAATTCATTATTTCATGCTTAGATCTCCGCAATAATCAAATTATCAAATCAGACTGATTGTACTTTCCCTTTCTTTATTATATTATTGTAATTTCATTTTGTTATGTTGTAATGCTTTTGCAATACTGTAAGGATTTATAGTCATGCAAATAAAGCTACTTGTTGTTGTTGTTGGCCTCGGTCCCGGCCAAACACCATACATTTTCCCTAAAATTTTCCCGCATCATATGGACACCCGTTCAGTTAATATGGACAACGGACAGGTTTCCCGTCCCGATTAAACGATTATTAGGGAGCTTAAAAAGTCAATTCAATCAAATTATAAATTTCATTTTTGTGCATTTTTCGTAAGGAAATAATGTATTGGGTAGCCTGTCCAAACCATTTTTCAATTCGATCAAGGGAAAACGTTTTTTTTTTTTTCAGCCGTACTTTCTGGCATTCGCACGGCCGCCATTAAGGTGGCTGAACTTGAAATTTTGGCCACACAACATCCCAACTTTGAACGTAATTGAATTTGGCATTTTACCCAGCATGATCTGAATGGTCATTATGGATCGCGTGTCCAACGACAATAAAAGTATGCTTTAAACATTTTAGGTGGTTCCTAGTTTCAGAACTTTAATGCTTTTCAACTAAAAAAGTTCACAATTCACAGAACAAGATCAGGAAAAAGACCAAGAAAAATGGACACATATTGTTATGGAAATCGACAAAAGTCTGAAGGGAGATAACTACAGTACTGCTCTGCAGTTGGTTGACAAATTTTTAGCAGATTGTAAGTCCCCAGAGTTTCATCTTCAAGCGCTTATGAAAAAAGTACAGAGTTGCTTCGATGCCTGGCACGATACACGTAAGTTACAAAGCAACGTTCCTTTCCATCCTCTCTCCTTCCGTTCTTTTCTTTTCTTTTCTTTAATTTTGTCTTGTCCTTCCTTCTCCTTCCTATTTTTAGAGGTTTTTAAATGATTATCGCGTCGAAATTGCAATACAAGTAATGTTAAGTGGAGCAAAACCTGTACTTTGTCATCGCATTGTGCTCTCCCCTTCAGCTGGTTTCGTAAGAATAAACTTATCATTAATCTTAAAAAAAGGACAACTGAACTGAAGCGATGCGCTTTGGTACTGCCGGAAGAGAGTCGGAAGACTAATCCAAACACGTGATATTCAACTTAATCTCTCAGTAAATGGATTTTCTATAAAGATGAAGACATCGTACAAGTATCTAGGCATGCACCTTGACCCGACTGCGGCGAATTCGGTCCAACAGTAGGGAGTTTGAGATACAGAACGCGGCGGTTCTATTACGCGGCCTGAAGTTGTTACATAAAAGGCCTGTTGCGCATGCCTTACATTGCGGTTCTTCGCGTCGTCGGAGTTTTTATCATTCTCGTCCCCAGAGCCCAGGTTTCGTTTGGTCAGCGGAAAAAACGAAGGCTCTGGGAACAAAGCCTTCCGGATCCACGAAATCCACGACATCCGTTAGCGCATGCCTAATGCATTAATGTACTATTGCGCTTGCTCAATACCAGAAACTGGAAATAATAAAACCTTTCGTGTGTGCATTCTCGTCCCCTTAGCTCTCGTTTCGTTTGGTTGAGCTCTGGAGACGAGAATGTTGTGTGTGTTGAATGGCGTTCGAAAGGACTGTACAAGACTTAACAATTACAGGAAAACATCGCGTTGAAAAAGAAAGAAGAAAAGCTCTACGTGCTGCTGTTATTTAAAAGAAAGATTGTCTTTGTATTTTGCCTACTTGTTTTAGAAAATCCTCGATAAGTCAACCGATTTCTTTCCTTTGGGAGCTGTGTATTTATCGTTTCGCCACTGAAACCTATCATATCCGAACAAATCAGTTGATGGGACAGCTAAGTTTGTTGATGGACACGCTGTAGTCATTGATTAGGCTTATTTCATCGAACAGTGGTAAGAAATATCAAGGAATTTTTGTGTTTTGCATGACCTTCGTTTCCTTAGATTTGTATTTCAAGTTGTAGCAATGAGAACTACCTAATAAAGAAAATATAACTTGCTTACGAGAGGCTGATAGCGTTGTCGTGTTGTTGTTATTTAAAATGGGTAACCGCACCAGAGAAAGGTTAAAGGGAAACTTTTGCAAACTTTTTTCAGTAAACTGTTTTGGTCAAACAGGGAAAAGGCTAAAACCTACAAATGATTATAACTGACAACAATTATTCTGCTCCCAGACGCGCTGTCTAGCGGTGTCTGTTCGGTTATTTATCTCTTTTCAGTAAAATATCGTTTATAGTTATTCTTTGCTTATGCATAAACTCTGAAATAGAAAAAAAAATGAACAATTTCAGAGTGTTTGTAAATCGGCGGTGAAACTGAGAATTTATCGTGGATCGGCAAAAGCCACCGACTCGTTTCGTGATCGAAACCTTTCAGCTAATTACTCTTGCGGTTTGTTGCGGTTACGTCTCGAATCTGATTGGTCGCAGAACCATATACATTTCAGAAATAATTTTAGGCGTTCACGGTTTTATGGGTTTCACTGTAAAACGTTGGTTTTGTTGATGTAGTCGTCATAGGACTTCAACATTTGAAATTCAACCGGAAGTAAAACCTTATGCGTAGAAGCGTAAAATTTTTTACCTTGTTGCGCATTCATTTTTAAACGGCCAATCAAAAAATTCAAATTTTTGTCCGCTACCAGAGCTACACGAGACGCAATTTTAAAAAAAACCGTGGAGCTCTGAGGACGAGAATGAGTTTTTATCTTTTAGGAGCCTCTCTCTTCTCGATCTCTTTAAGATGAACAAAGCATAATCGGCATTTTATTTCAAGTGACAGTCCATTTTCATCCTGGCCATCAACAGCCAAAGACGGTTAATACTAGTTTCTGTGCACTAGCCAATATTGTAAGGTTTTCATTCACGCAAATATGTTTGTTATCTTGCAAACGAGATACTAAATGTAGGTGATGACTTTCCCCCTTTAAGGTACTGGATCTAAGAAGTATTGTTTCCGCGACAACAAAATTTCTGACATTAATTGTGTTAATTATTCCAGGCTTTTGTGACGCCAATTCAAATGACATGAAATATCCAGTTCTTCTCATGGAAAGTGTTCAGAAAATAACAGACAGATTTAATGATCTTCTCACTGACAAAGATAAAAAGAAACTAGCCGGATACATACAAAAGCTAGGATTTGATGACATCTCAGCCATATTTTACAGTCTGAATCCAGAAACTGGTAAAAAGGTATTCACTAAATAATTATCTATTAAAGCCGTCATTTAGTACCTGTGTCTTTTTCAGGGGCCTACTTTTATGTATAGTTGAGCTGCAATATCAAACACAATTGTTGAAACACTTCTTTCGGTCCTTCTCCACAATGCTGATAGTAATGACCTGCAGTGTTAAAAGGAGTTTGACTCAACATTGAGGAGGGAGAGACACGCACATTGGATAGCGAATTCTCACCTTGATCCAAGTGTTTCAATTGTTTCTTGTATTGTGGCTTTCTTATCGTAGGCTGGACAGCTCTCAGTTCACACAACAAGCGCAAGATTCCAACTAGAGCACATGGGACATTTGCTGAAAAGGGACGAGCGAACTGATCCCGACCCTCGGGTGGACCACTTCATCCCTGACACGTGGCAGGTATGTTATTGGCCACTTATTTTAATCAGCAGCTTGTTCAATTTTTGTAGTAATATAAGGGAGCATAGACATGTCCATTGGCTTCTGTCGACATTATTACATACCGTAATGTATTGGGTTGTTTGGCTGTCTGGCACTGGCTGGTTGGGTGGAGAAGTATATGGTGTGATATCCTATGGATTTTACCGCCTTTTATATATGTAGATGTAGATGTAGATGTAGATAGTCCTTATTTTTGAAATACAGACCGACGTAACACCAGATCAGCCGGCTTATATGCAACCAGCTTCAGATTTGTATCAGTTTAATAAAGGTCCTTCTTAATAATTTATCCAGTTTGAAGAAACAAAATCACAAGCGTGACGGTGGTTTGGAAATGGGATCTTGATTAGCATGGATTTTGAAGATTTTATTCCTTCGTTTTCTCTGTATTTAATGATCAGTTGGAGAAGGTATATCAAACTCTGGAAAGAGTATTTCATCGGGATTTCCAAACACCGAGAAGTGGGTTTAAAAAACTCAGCTGCGCCTCGTTGTTTAAGCCACTTCTTGGTGTTTGGAAATCCTGATGAAACACTCTTCCTCGTGTTTGATACATTATATTATATCACTGAATTTTAGATAACGCTACGTAATTCCATATTGATTATTATTTTACATCTGAATTTCGGTTGTTAGCGTGAACTTCTTGATGCTGTGGATAAGAATGAGTCAGCAGTGATAATAGCGCCAACCTCATCAGGAAAAACGTACGCTTCATATTACTGCATGGAAAGAGTGCTTAGAGAAAGTCATGATGGAGTAGTGGTTTATGTTTCTCCCACCAAGGTATCATCCTTAGATCTGTCTGATACTTTAATTTCCACGTCTGTCACTCTGTCTTGCGTTATTGTACAATATACTTGTAACTCGGGAAGCCTATTTCTTTAAGTCTTGTGAATACTTTTGAGTTTCTCGCAACTTTCTACAGTGCATGTCGTATTTTTCCTCTACTGTGCGATTAAGTTAACGTTGTTGGGGGGGGGGGGGGGGGGGGGGGGGGGGGGGGGGGGGTAGTGACCAAATTGACCAAATTTGTGCCTTTTAACGTTTTATTCTTTTAAAAAAATTGTTTCTTTTACATGACAGGCTCTGGTAAATCAAGTTGCTGCCACAATTTACGCCCGCTTTCATCGTAAAAAACTTCCAGAAGGACGAACTGTGTTTGGTGTATTCACCAGAGATTATCAGGACAATACTTTGAACTCTCAGGTATCCATAACCAGCCAACAATTTCATCTGAATTCTGTGAACAAGCCAATATCTATCATTCCTTTGATTTAACACTTTATAGAGCGGTTTTAAATTGAATGTCGAAAGTTTTTTCTTGATTGCTTTGGTTTTGCATTGCTACCGCTTTGTGATTGGCTAATTTTCTCAACCAATTAGACGTAAGACCAAACCAATATTGATTTGATCGCACGCGTTTTCCCGCTCTTAGCCCCGGCTTTATGTATTTGCTTCATATATTGGTTCATTGGGTTGTGTGCATCTGTTTGATCGGGCAGAGTAATTATTTTGGTGTCTTACTGACGGCCACACTTCACTCAGCTCAGCCTGAAATGTTTCTACTATTTCTTCTTTTAAACATTTTCTTAACTCAATGTACAGAGACCAGCTTCACGAAGTTTTTTATTCCAAGAGTATCTGTCGTGGCTCTGGTTACATATATTTTTTGTCGCTTTATATTATTTAATGTAATTTTTCATATTTTTTTTTCCTTTTTGTATTAATAATATTTTTGTAATCAAATTACATGGAGGCCTAATAAAGTTTTAAAAAAATAATAATAATCATTATTATTATGCTTTGTTACAATTCCTTCGACTTACACACGTTTGTTTTCTACTCAGGGTATACAAAATGTAATATTACATTTGTATAACTGCAATTGCTGTAATCGATATTAAAACAAAGTTTTAATATCCACTTTTTAGAATATTCTTAGGATTTAATTTAAATTTAGCATTTTATTAGATTTTAATACAGTAAAAAAGCAACATATAAGGCTGCATAGAAGGGGGTCTCGATAATACAGCATAAATTAAAGGACAACAAACAATAGAAACGAGACAACAGTTCAATAAAGATAGACAGCGGTAACCCTTTTGATTTTATTACTGGATGCTTAATAATAATAATGAGGTATTGCCAATACAAAGCTATAATAAACGAAAAGGGCCGGGTTTTGTTTGCGCTGCTATGCTAAGCAGCATTAGAGATAACAAAGATCAGACAGTAGTTCAATAAAAGACAGTAAACTGCGATTACATTGATTGGCTTTAACTTCATGGATGCTGAGTGATAATTATTTGGAAAAACTGCTAATATAATTTAGAAATCTATAAGCACAACGCATACGATAGGAGCCATGGATTGTCAATTAAAAATAATAACTTAGGGCGGAGTGTTTTCTCCAGAGCTCATTCAAAATTATTCTTGACAATGTATATCATTGTAGAAATGGTAGATAAATAGTCTCTTGAAGTTAGATGTGCATCATCCCAAGCATCGAAGGGAGAGGTCCATGGCAGCAGAACAGCCACATCTTGCTCTGATTCTTCACGTGTTTGCTAATCTCCAAAGAATGAGACCTTATAATTTTAGTACAAATGCTGTCAGCACTCAAATACTCATCACATTAGCGACCTTGAGTCCTGATAATAAATCTAGTGTATGCGGCGCATAACCATTATTCAAAAGGAGGGGAAGAAAATATCCATTCTCGCATAAATTTTAAGTTTTTATTAATTATATCAGATAAATTATTGACATACACTTTAGAAATCATCCAAAGTAAATTTGTTTAAACTAAGCGTTCAGCTGTAGTGTTACTACGCAATTTTAGTATTTTATTTTAATGATTGGTTAAAACACGAGTTAATGTTTAATTTACAGCAGTTTTTTGTACCATTGGGGTATACAAAATGCATTATTGCATCTGCAACGTTTTGCTGCAATTCAGTGAAATAAAAACCGTCTGTGTTTAAATATCTACTATTTAAAAATATTAACAGGTTAAAATATCGACCCCATTACAAATTTAAAAACGGTAATTATGATAAAAACAAAGCAAGATTTTCAAGTTTATTATTTTTACACATTTAGCTTACGATGTGCGAATGAGCCAACCGCTGTTTAAAATAATAGTGATCAAGAAAAGAACTATATTTTAATTTAGACGTTTTGCTTGAAAGCGCTAAAAAATATATGAAAAGAAAATGCGACACTAAATGCCTAAATGCAGCAGTCAAGCAAGCATTTAAAAGTTTGTAGCTCTAAGATACATCTCTTGTATTTAAACTGGTGCGACCAAGCCTCTAGGATCCGATGTTGTTCCCTTGAAAGGATGCATTATGCGGCGCACAGCGGACTTCTCACTGCCATTTTCATGATTATCCATGTTTTCTGCCTCGTTGTCTCATTAATTGATCAATCTTGATAGTTCTTTCGTGTAGTCTGAGATGTCGATGGCAACAAATCGAAAAGAACGAACTAGCTTTAAATTGTATTCTGTGCTAAAATGCGAGATACTTGGCATCCACTTCGAAGTTAGTAGCAATTTGAACGCAAAGGAATGAATTTCAGGACTGCTATTTGTTTCAGGTCACTATTATAAGTTACAGATATGCAGCTAAAACTAACCAGTATCGTACATTGTGTTATTATGAATAACAAAGAAATAGTTAAGAAATAATTAAGGTAGAAATGACTAATTTTAGTGAGCTCACTAAGATAAAAATCAACATAGACTGATAGTTACTTTTAAAATAATAAGTCTGCTCAGAAGGTCTGCCATTATCGTCAGGGGCACAGTGAACAGACCTGGCAAGAGAGTACGCGCCAATCAACCGCTTAAAAATGCACTAACGGTGCAGGAAATACGCGCGCGCAGAATGACGAAAGAAACAAACAAATATAATTTAACGGTAAACGGTAGAAAAAATCAAACAAGGTTTTTTGATAATTCTCTCTTACCGCACGTTTCAAACCGTGGTACCACAGCTGGCCCTACGTGCTTGAGCTGACTAATATCAGTCTACGTGGAATCAATAAGTAATCGTTACCACAAAAGTGTCCAGTTTTTAGTCGAGACTTTCAGACTTCACATCGATGCGCTCAGTTCTTTCAGGATCTGAAAAATCGTTGTGATTAACAAGCGATGAAATTGAATGCAAAAATCGTTTAAAACGGTTCCATTTGAACCTTAAAAATTTAACAATGCTTACGTTTATAGGTCTAAAACCAAAAATTACAAAAAGTGACTAACTTACCATAAGTAAAGTAAGAACTCGGCGCGGGACGACCACATTTGTTCGTCTTTATTCATAGGATCGCGACGACCCATTTGCACGCGTAACTTTATTTAAATTGCAAACGGCGATCGAGCGCGCGCAAGAGGTAACGTAAGCATATCAAGGTGCGTACGGGTTTGGAGAACGCGGGGTTTTAGCGAGGCAATGAAATAGAGACACAGGCACACAAGAAAATGCACGGACACAGATTAAAGGGTTCTTTAATGATTGTTGATAAAAAGCAATAAATAAGCGACACGAAAAAGGTACACAATACTGCCTTGCAAAATGGTTTCCTGATCACCATCAATTATAAACGCAGTGAAAATTAAAGCTGGCACGACGATTTTAGTTAAAATCACTTTAACGAGGCCGAGAAGAGCTATTGGTCGAAGTGATTAAATGGCGATTACATTTAGTAAATTTTAAGAAGACTATATAAAAAAGAAAGAAAAGAAACAGATCTGTAAAAATAGTGCTGACTTTGGACTGTTTTAGAGGATGAAACATTATTTTAAATGCATGTAGAAAACCACCTGTAGTGGTAAGGAAAATGAAAATGAAAATATATCTATTGATTGGTGATTGATTGATTGATTGATTGATTGATTGATCTTATTTATGAATTAATTTATTCATGGAGATTGTTGAGATTATGAGTTAAATTTTGAGATACACGTTGTTATTTTGAGTTTGACTTTAGGTTGGATCTGATAATTAGCTTTTAGACAGACAATTAGCAGTGTAAAAGGTTACAACCATGATACCCTTCCCGGAAACATTCCACTGGTTTTAACAAACGATCCACAGATAAATTCAGTGAAAAGTCTGGCGCACTGGTGCAATGTCCTTCTACAGCCAACCAAAGAAATTTAATTTCAAAGGCCTGACAGGACTGGCGCACAGTGGGGTAGTTTCGTAGGTCAGACATGACTGCCATATGTCGGTATAGTCCAGCATATGGATTGATAATCTGTTTGTTTTCTACTCAGGGTATACAAAATGTAATATTACATTTGTATAACTGCAATTGCTGTAATCGATATTAAAACAAAGTTTTAATATCCACTTTTTAGAATATTCTTAGGATTTAATTTAAATTTAGCATTTTATTAGATTTTAATACAGTAAAAAAGCAACATATAAGGCTGCATAGAAGGGGGTCTCGATAATGCAGCATAAATTAAAGGACAACAAACAATAGAAACGAGACAACAGTTCAATAAAGATAGACAGCGGTAACCCTTTTGATTTTATTACTGGATGCTTAATAATAATAATGAGGTATTGCCAATACAAAGCTATAATAAACGAAAAGGGCCGGGTTTTGTTTGCGCTGCTATGCTAAGCAGCATTAGAGATAACAAAGATCAGACAGTAGTTCAATAAAAGACAGTAAACTGCGATTACATTGATTGGCTTTAACTTCATGGATGCTGAGTGATAATTATTTGGAAAAACTGCTAATATAATTTAGAAATCTATAAGCACAACGCATACGATAGGAGCCATGGATTGTCAATTAAAAATAATAACTTAGGGCGGAGTGTTTTCTCCAGAGCTCATTCAAAATTATTCTTGACAATGTATATCATTGTAGAAATGGTAGATAAATAGTCTCTTGAAGTTAGATGTGCATCATCCCAAGCATCGAAGGGAGAGGTCCATGGCAGCAGAACAGCCACATCTTGCTCTGATTCTTCACGTGTTTGCTAATCTCCAAAGAATGAGACCTTATAATTTTAGTACAAATGCTGTCAGCACTCAAATACTCATCACATTAGCGACCTTGAGTCCTGATAATAAATCTAGTGTATGCGGCGCATAACCATTATTCAAAAGGAGGAGAAGAAAATATCCATTCTCGCATAAATTTTAAGTTTTTATTAATTATATCAGATAAATTATTGACATACACTTTAGAAATCATCCAAAGTAAATTTGTTTAAACTAAGCGTTCAGCTGTAGTGTTACTACGCAATTTTAGTATTTTATTTTAATGATTGGTTAAAACACGAGTTAATGTTTAATTTACAGCAGTTTTTGTACCATTGGGGTATACAAAATGCATTATTGCATCTGCAACGTTTTGCTGCAATTCAGTGAAATAAAAACCGTCTGTGTTTAAATATCTACTATTTAAAAATATTAACAGGTTAAAATATCGACCCCAGAAGAATCAGAGCAAGATGTGGCTGTTCTGCTGCCATGGACCTCTCCCTTCTATGCTTGGGATGATGCACATCTAACTTCAAGAGACTATTTATCTACCATTTCTACAATGATATACATTGTCAAGAATAATTTTGAATGAGCTCTGGAGAAAACACTCCGCCCTAAGTTATTATTTTTAATTGACAATCCATGGCTCCTATCGTATGCGTTGTGCTTATAGATTTCTAAATTATATTAGCAGTTTTTCCAAATAATTATCACTCAGCATCCATGAAGTTAAAGTCAATCAATGTAATCGCAGTTTACTGTCTTTTATTGAACTACTGTCTGATCTTTGTTATCTCTAATGCTGCTTAGCATAGCAGCGCAAACAAAACCCGGCCCTTTTCGTTTATTATAGCTTTGTATTGGCAATACCTCATTATTATTATTAAGCATCCAGTAATAAAATCAAAAGGGTTACCGCTGTCTATCTTTATTGAACTGTTGTCTCGTTTCTATTGTTTGTTGTCCTTTAATTTATGCTGCATTATCGAGACCCCCTTCTATGCAGCCTTATATGTTGCTTTTTTACTGTATTAAAATCTAATAAAATGCTAAATTTAAATTAAATCCTAAGAATATTCTAAAAAGTGGATATTAAAACTTTGTTTTAATATCGATTACAGCAATTGCAGTTATACAAATGTAATATTACATTTTGTATACCCTGAGTAGAAAACAAATACGTTTAATTAAGTTGATTTTCTTTGCTTTTTATTAGGCTGTAATTTTTTGTCGCCGCAAACAAAACTGATACAGCTAACTATAAAAGAAAGGAAGAACGAATTATTAAATAATCACGTTAATAAACAGAACAAAACATTTTTTGTAGGCAGGATTAAGTATGTGCATGATTGACTTCTGAGCCAATGACAAAATAATAATAATAATAATAATAATAATAATCCAAAGCCATCTTGGAAGTTGTTACGTACACAGCTTTCCTTAATACCAGGCGCAATAATTTTAATTTATTCACTCAACTTTCATGTTACTTTCGTATTAGTCCTTTAACCTTCTTTTTCTGCCGTCACTATTACTATTAACGGTCATGTATGTATATATATATTAACAGTCATGTATGTATGTTCCCTTTTCAGATTCTTGTTACAGTCCCTCAGTGTCTAGAAATCCTTTTTCTCTCACCCCGGAGACAGGACTGGACAAAAAAGATCAAATATGTGATCTTTGATGAGGTAATGTGTATTTTGATTACATAATAACAGTTGATTTTTTGAACAGGGCTAACCAAGAACACCTAAAAAAGTAGGCTTACCTGGCTTTCTGGGTTAATTTTCTGGTAGTTTCTTGGTGTTGCGGATGGTGTGATCACCAAATGACGTAAAACAAAAGATTCAAAAGACACTGAACAATACCCACACCACAACACAAAAGCTAACCAACAATGGATTCCGCAACACCAAGAAACACCCCATTTTCTGGCCCAACTGGCTTTCAGATTAATTTAAACAGGCTTTGCAGGTAACGTTTTCGAACCAGACTTATAATAAATCCTACAAAAAGGTTAAATGGCTACCTGGGTTTAAACATGATTTTTCCGGCTTTTCATCCTGGAAGGCGTGGTTCAATTACGTCTTAGCAGGCCTCCCAGGCTTCCAAGAATATTTATTAGACCCTAAGTTCGGTTTATTTGTGGCCTTTTGTCCCCGTCTCGAAACATTCCTAGTGATGTCAAACTTGGAAAAATTTACTGAGGATAATCAAGGAATTTTAGGCAAACTCGACAGTTTCGGGTACAATCCATTTTTTTTTTGCAGGTTCACTGCCTCGGTCAGGAGATTGGGGCTGAAGTCTGGGAACATCTTCTTCTTTTGATTCGTTGCCCCTTTCTGGCGCTTTCAGCTACTATTGGAAATCCTTAAGATTTACTGCAGTAAGCCTTGTTCTTTTTTCTCGAATCCTTGGTTATTTTAACAAACATATCACCGTGTTAAAAGACCTTTTTGCAGTTGTGTGCTTAGTACCCTGGCCTTGGAGTAATAGCGAGGCTGCGGTTGACCTTGTTTTGATAAAAGCCTTCCTGCTTTTCATATGTAAATCAAGTTGAACAGAAACAAGTTAGCATAAGAACAATATGATTTACAAATCAAAAACAGGAAGGTTTGTATCAAAACAAAGTCAACTCCAGCCTCATTTCCACAAAAAGGCTAGGTCACTAAGTAGACAACTTTAAATTCGACTATTGTCCATTCATTAAAGCAATTAATGAACGCACATTTCTATGACGATATATCCCATAAGCCACTGAGCCATACGAATTGTTTATTCGCTTTCGGCTCGTTATTTACTCTCTTGATCCACCAACGTTTCAAAGTGGTTATTAAATCAAATATGCAAAATGCTGAACGTTTAGCTGCGTTTGATTGATATAAAGACAAATATGCTGCTTCTTTTTCCTAAAGTTTGTTGCTTTTTGGAATTAAATTGTATGTTGCGCTAATATAACACATGATGTCAAGTTGCATAATTCTACTAGCACCCTGCTATTGAGGCATACCTTGTCTTTTTTTGCGACGAATATGTTTGGCCTAAAGCTAACACATCGTAACAGTGCAAACATTTTAAAGAATAAAATAAAAAGGAGTTTTGTTAATAAAATTGCAGTTGGTTGCAAGCAGCGCAAGACTTTCGTGAACAGCAGGACAGACAAGACAATGGCAAACTTAGGAAATCATACAGAATCAGGCTAGGTATGTGCTGAAGGATTTCATGATGTATTGCCTGTACAATTAATCTGTTCAACTATAACAGGTGGCCTAAACCAGAAGAAGTAGAAAAATTTAGCTCTGTTAACAAAAAACGATTTTTTTTTTATATATATATATCTCCCCCTCGAACGTTTTCCGCCTGGTTTTTAGTTTCCCCGATGCATGTACTCTTATTATATGGCTAATCATAACTATTTTAATTTCCTCAATTGTGATTGGTTCTTAAACCCTCTGTATTTTTCACTAATTCACTTGTAAAGCTGTAATCGGACAATGTAATCGGACAGTTTGTTGTAATCGGACAGTTTCATGAGCCAATCACATTTAAAGCCTAAGACGAAATGAACCAATCACGTCATTTAATACTATCACTACGGCAACAGCAATACTGTTTCTATTAATAAAAAGACTTTCTTCAAGTTATTTTCTTGAATTTCTTCTCATTTTATTTTCATGTTAATTTGTTTTTTGGAAATTGTAATGGTTATGATTAATTGATAATAGGACTTCGTGTCGTCCATTTCTGTCTGTAATCATACTCCACTAGTTACTCCACTCATTTCTATTACCGTTGCAAATTAGACCATGATGTAAAGGAGCATTCTGATTGGTTGCCTGAGCGGTCTGAATTTTGCAGTACGGACCGCTAAGATAGACCGCTCGCGAACTCATTTCGCCCGAATCCTAAAACATTGAACAAAGAGAACTGTTTTCTATAAAGTAAAAACATTTTTCCTTTTCAAAAGCTATTATAATAAAAAACTTTATTGAATGAGCTTGTTCGGTCCGTATTGAGGAATATCGGACAAAACAAGCAAGTTCAATGACATCTATTTATTGTTTCCGTTGCTGTTTTCAAGTAACCTGCGAGGGACGATACTCAGATCTGGAAAAAAGCATCTACCTTCCAAGTCCCAGTAATGGGAAATTTTCTAAAGAGGCAATGGAATACGAGAATTACGATGTTAAAAGCACAGAGGAGTTTGTCAGACTTCATCCATGTGCTCAGCTTGAAACCAAACAGGTTTGGATCTATTGCGTTGATTGTGACGCTTATCTCTAGTTAGTTATTGTTTTGCTTCACTACTGTGGGACCACAAAGAAAAATAGAAAGTCGTGTTTGCAAAGAAAATTAATTTAGTAAACTTACTTTCAACTAATTTTACAACTACTTTATCCGACTATTTTAGTTAAATTAAGCTGCTTAAAACTTCTTACAAACTACGCAGTAAGGTGAGCGTGCGACTTCTGCAACTCGGGCCACACAGGCAAAGAAACACACTCAATTACTGCGGGCGGCTTTGCGAAGAATTCTTTGTATACTCAAAGCAAAGTTAAAAAACAGTAGAGTAAGTGTTTTCATTCAGAAATGTTGTTTGAGTTTGTCCAAGTGGTCTATTTTAAAAGTGCTGCTTAAAACAACTTTGTTTGTCCCAGATCATTTGGTCGAGAATTATACATGATTTTATAATTTATTGCGTGATTTCTTGGACCACGTAAAATGTTAAACCTGGGTGCTCTAATTTCCTTTTTAACACCAATCTCTATTTTACAATCAATAAGTGTATTTTTTCTCTTCTCTTGCTTTAGCTGAAACCTGGGTGCTCTAATTTCCTTTTTAACACCAATCTCTATTTTACAATCAATAAGTGTATTTTTTTCTCTTCTCTTGCTTTAGCTGAAACCTGGGTGCTCTAATTTCCTTTTTAACACCAATCTCTATTTTACAATCAATAAGTGTATTTTTTCTCTTCTCTTGCTTTAGCTGAAACCTGGGTGCTCTAATTTCCTTTTTTACACCAATCTCTATTTTACAATCAATAAGTGTATTTTTTCTCTTCTCTTGCTTTAGCTGAGGGAAAATGGTTTTCCCAGCGATATGTCTCTTACTCCTAAAGAAACTCTTCAATTGTATGACGTCATGCTTCAGCACTGGCCTGACAAAGAATCATTGAAGGTCAGCGGGTAACTCATGATGATGTTGCATAGTAAAAACATGTAGTTTAATCTGTTTTGTATTAAATTCATGTTCTCTCGTGAAGAAAACAATACTCTTTGGGTGGGGATTTCGAATCCCTGGCCTGGACACTCGACGGAGATGGTAAACGCATGGTTAAGCAAAATTTAAAGAGAGATGAAGAATTATTTGATATTTGTAGGCCAACAGAGACCACATTCACTTCAATTTTATTGAACTGCCATTTCATCAATCCAGGCGTACTAACTAGTCTTTCGTTTTTGCTTTTCAAGTTACCAAGAACTCTACTCTTTATTCAGGAAAAACAACATCCTGCAAAAATTAAAGAGCGTGACCCATTCAGTTTAGGATGCTATAGATAATAATTACATGAGCTTCGCACTCCATCCTCCAACTGTCGAGTGTTTTCAAACAACATATTTCGTTTTCTAGGGACTTTCTCCTGAGCAATATTTTCAGGAGAATAAGTTCATTCACAGAAAGCATGCTAAAGAGTACGAGGAGAAGCTGAAAACAGAGTTCAAGTCCTGGACAGATCACACACAGTTGAAAAAGGTAAAAATTCGTTCACGCACAATACTAAACCCATTTAGAACCTCTCTACAACGGCCAGTTGCTTAAACAGAATTTCCGGTCGTTAAAGAGAGGTGACCGTCAGGTGAGATGTCAATAAGAGGACAAGAAAATAGATAAGAATTGAAGCAAAAAAGGCCGTTGTAGAGGGATGACTGCTATGGGTGCTGCATGGTCGTTAATCGAGGTTTAAGTTTTGAGGCCTTTGGGTCTTTCAGTCTTATGTATCCTAATAACCTGTTGATTTCTTTCTGGGAGTCTTGCGGTATGAACACAAGTGATTGCTCAGTAGGTTTTGTCAAGCAGTATAATTTGTCTGTTGCATACAGAGGCAAGGACTTGGTAATAGCAATGAGCATGAATCAAAATACAGGCGCGTTTCATTTGTATAAGGCATGTTTGCAATGTAAACATTGCATGTTGCATTGCATGTTTGAGTTCTACCCCTTAAATAGTAGCAACCTATTTGAAATGTCAATAGCCGTGGTCACACTACGCACTTTTACCCAGGGAAAACGAATTTACCTAGGGCCAAGGTAAATTCAACTAGGGTTTCATTTTCCCTAGGTAAAATATCTAGAAAGGTCACACTACGATAATCGACAGCTGGGGTTGTCAGGCATTTCATTTGTGCAATTGAATTTTTGGCTTTGATAAATATGATATGTGGAGGAATTCAGAGAAGAGAAAGTGGTGTAGTTATCCAAAGCTCGGTTTTGACCAGTTGAAGGAAAAGAGGGATGAACTGATGTTTGACTTGTCTCGCTCCGGGAGTTAAATAAGTACCCGTTGTAATACATTGGGTTCGGCTCATCTTGAGGATACAAACTGTTTCTAGGGCAAAATCAATTGTTCAA
This sequence comes from Dendrophyllia cribrosa, assembly GCA_024195265.1. Taxonomy (NCBI): domain Eukaryota; kingdom Metazoa; phylum Cnidaria; class Anthozoa; order Scleractinia; family Dendrophylliidae; genus Dendrophyllia; species Dendrophyllia cribrosa. The sequence continues at coordinate 1,838,093 of JAJLRJ010000008.1, read as the reverse complement.
TTACAAAATCAATTTTAAACGGCGACTAAAACTGAAGTGAAATTTAAAATCATGAATTTTAAAGTTAATCAGACAACACGCGCCGCTTTTTAAAAATAGAAAATTACTTTCACAACGTGACATAATGTCCGGTTCTGTCATCAGCGCATTCGCCGACGAGCGTCTATTGGTTAGCTACCTTGGGATTTGAATTTACCCTTGCTCTCGCTTTGGGGTAGCTGTCAAGGGAAACTCTATTGTTCTCGTGATATATCCAAGCTCCAGACGATAAAATTTTCCCCAAGTAAATTACCTAGGGAAAAATCGGTGACACTTGAAAAATTCAGTTTCCCTAGGGAAAATGTCAACAAGTCAAGTTTCCCTAGGGCAAAAGTCTGTAGTGTGACCACGGCTAATGACAGATTTTTTCACATATTTTTGACTGATGCCTGTCTTGGAAACTTCCTTCTTTGCACGTGGAAAGTTACCTCCGGGTAACTGCAAGTTACCGAGTTTGGCTGGTAAGAAGTTCACTTTCAGGTCCGAAACGAAATTCTACCATTTCATTTCAATATTCCCATTTGTATCAGCTGCAGAATCTCAGAGATTAGTAATCCTTAGCTATATCATTTTTTTTCTTCATGCAGGCGGAACCCGTGATTGAGTCGCTGAATTCCGTCTGTTCAGGGACGACGACCTCAACTGATGAAGAATGGAATAAACTGGGGATGAGTTCGTCGGATAAACCTTTCATCATCATAAACTTGCCTAAGCTTGTTGAACAACTCAGAGCACAAGATAAACTACCAGCCCTGGTGTTTAGGTATGATTGGCTGTGAACTGTTCTTCCGGTGATTGCAATTGTAGTCATTTTTTAAGACAATGCTCCTCATATTTCTGTTGTTTATTGGCCCAATAATACGCTTGGAATATTGGGAGAACATTCAAACACTTGAATGTCACTTGTATTCTCCTGTAATTCTTCGATGTTGATAAGCTATAGAATTGCGTCGCCTATTGTTTAACTATCCAAAGTATAACAAACTATGATTTGTTATCAACTGCGAAATTGATTATTAATAAGTACATTCATGATTGGCCACTGTAAAGAGATTCAACTCAGTTGATACCCACCTTTAGTGTTTCACTTTTTCAACGCCGGACGCAGCACCACAGGTTGTTTATATACTAACCCGGCCCTAGATTTTGCGAGAATTTCCGGTACCGCTCTTCGAGATTGCGTTTGTCAACTAGTCAACTCGATTTTATAGTTTCCAAAGTGTTAATTGAATATCTGGTACGAAAAGCACGTGTTAAGCTCTGCTCATAAATGTTTTGTTTTTGTTCTATATGTGCATCAGCTTTGACCGAAAGTTTTGTGAAACACTGGCGATAGAACTTGCCGAGGAATATCAAGACAAAGAGAACGCCATTAGAGCAGGCACAAGAAAGCTTGATGAGAAGAAACGTTCACAGGCTGAAAAAAAAGTGAAAAGAACAAGAGATGAACTAGAGAAAGAAAAAAATAAAAGGTATTTGAAATATTTTAAGAAATACTGTCATAGAAAACACAAAATACCAAATAGGAAAATAAGAACTGATTACCATAATGATATTGGCAAAGGTATCTTCCAAACAAATTTCTATTAAATAAATTAATCAATTTACATCTCAGGAATGAATAATTTTCTATTTCTTGACAATTTCTATTCTTTTATCGTCTGTTAATATCATTAAGGTAATTAATTCCTATTTGGCATTTTGTATTTTCTATGACAACGTTTCTGCAATAAGGTGAATAAATATTTATTTATTTTATTTATTTTTTTATTTTTACTGTGACAATATTTTCATCTCATCAGATCAAAAACCCAACGAGATAAACTGGAAGAAGCACAAGATGAGCAGAATTTGTCAAAACTGAATGAACCTCTGCCAGAATGTACTTTGTCCTTTAGCCATGGAATTGGAAACCAGGTAAGAAATGTAATGGGGAATATAACTATTGCAGTTTGGTTTTACTTTTTTTAAAAATCAGAAGGGAAAAAAACGTTCTCCGCCGATTCACTCGCAGCTTATTATATAAAGGCGAATTTACACAAATTGGGTCCAGACCGGTTAAAAACTGTAATCGTCAAGTTCAACCATAGGCAGCCGAAGAGCGCAGTGGGACTCGCGTTGTGTTTTTTTATGAAATATGAAGACAGTTTGTATGGGAACTTCAACAGTCTTCAGACAAGAACAATTTTGAGTTCAAACAAAAAACGAAATAATATAGTTTAGCTACACTAACCTTGCATTCCTTGTGTGGTATTTGGAGTTAGTTTTATTCTCTGACCGCTATTTCCTGTTTTATTCCAAATTGAAGTTCAGCATGTTTACGAAGTGGCAAGGCAAAAATCAATTCAGGATGAACAAATTTTAATCTTCACTAAGATAGAAATAAATCCCGAAATAACAAATTTCAGTCCGGTCATTATTTTTAAGAAGGCCTCGGAGCTCGGGCATTATCCCTTACATAGACCACACCGATCTCTATGGTTTATCGGCCCAATAGCCACGAACCGAAAGCGAGTGATTTACCAGCCTTTCAATTACAACGTCTCAAGTGGTTTATTGCGCGGATAAATAATAAACCAGTGAAATGTGTGGTATATTGCTTTCATATAATAACTACATTTTCCATTAGGTTTACTGGTTTTAGAGTCAATGCTGTGCATAAATGTGTATAAAACGACATATATGAAATCGAACCATTAAGTGAACTGCGGATGAAACATGTGAGTAAAGTGAAAGATTCTCGCAGTGATGTCAGCAACTTGTGCAGTTGCAAAGAAAGGTGAAGTTTCGTGAAGTTGCGAGTATTACTACGAAGGCCTTTAATTCACTGATAAACACCAGTAATTTCGGACAAAAAATCAAATGTGACTATTTTTATTAACCATTTTCAGAACGGCCTTTTTTAATTTTGGTCTTCTGGGACCGGATCATTCTCCCCTCAATCTCAAAGTGTATAAAGCTATAATATTGGAAGTTAGCGTGTATATCGTACGTCCAAATTTATTAACATTCAGCTTGGTAACATGATATGATGACGTCACATGGCGTAGGAATTACGTCAGAACTTACGAACAGCCACCATCTTGGATCCATCATCTTGGATTTTTCCATGATGTCAGAAAAGGAGCAAAAGAGGAAGTTAGAAAAAAGTAGAAATGACACTTCACCGTCTTACCCACCATATACTCCTCGGGGAATTTTTTTTTCGTGGCACTTTTTCCCACGAGGTTTTATTTCGCGATTTTTTAGTCTTGAAGTAAGAGGGACCCAGTAAGCGCACCAGACAAATAATTTTCTTGCATTTTTTTGCACTAGGGTTTAAAGAAAATAATGGATCGTATTTGGAAGATCCCAAGTAAAGACCCATTCAAGCGTACTTTGAGACGGGGAATCAGCTTTCATCACGCTGGAATGAACAACAAAATGCGCTCGGTCGTGGAAATGCTTTTTAGGGAAAAATACCTTAAGGTAAGATAGGAAAAACCGGAAAATTGTAATAACTATGCTTTTACAGCCATGTTTATTTATTTATTTATTTATTTATTTATTTATTCTCCAAAAATTAACAAGTTTACTGGAATGAATAGTTAAGAAACAAAGAGAAAAGGGGCAAAAAATAGTTAAACTAATACCTTGCCCTCATAGTTGTAAAATATAAAGGCAGGAGCCCATTACCCGGAGCGTGCAACTACCATAAATTCGTGCAACGGCGTTTTTACAAGTAGGTTTATTTTTAGATAAGCCTTTCCCGCGAATTAGTTTCGGAAAGCCAATCACAAGCAATTACATAATTAATAACTATTCACACGTTCACATTCCTGTGTGGCGAATGTCTGATTTCCAGTCGCTATGTGAATATGTGAATGTTATTAATTATGCAATTGCCTGTGATTGGTTTTCCGAAACCAATTCACGGGAAAGGCTTATCTAAAAATAAACCTACTTGTAAAAACGCCGTTTCACAGGCGCAGTATGGAAGTTGCACGCCTTGGGATTATGGGCTCCTGATAAAGGATATTTAATTAAGTGGATATAAGAAGAAAATGCTAATAACATACAAATGATATTGTTAAACTTCATACATGTCTCTTTTTCTTTGATTTCTTGTGTGATCCTGAACCCTCCAATTTAATCATACCGCTGTTATCAGAACAACATAGCTATACTACAGCCATGTGTTGGTACCCAAAGTTATTTGTTTTTGTTTTTTAGGGTTCGAAGTTCATTGAAAATGTGCAAGGATTTGGTTAATTATTAGATTTATTATTATTAATTATTATTAGATTTATTATTATTAATTATTATTAGATTTATTATTATTAATTATTATTAGATTTCTGAGGGTGTTATCAGCCACCATGCCCTTCTTCGTATTATGTCGTTCTCTGACATGCGTACTAGATTACCTCGAACACTTTTTTTGAGCTAATTCACTGTAAATTCATTAAATATTAAAGAGACAAGTAATTGAGCAAGCTATTCTGCATTTCACTTTTTTCTGACCTTTTTGGTAGGTAATTTTTAAAATCGTCGATAATTAATGTAACTAAAATCTAACTAAGAAAGCTCTTTCTCCCACACCACGTATACAAGGTTGAATTTCATAAATTGCACTAGACTTCTGACGCATGTTTGGCTCCTGCATGATTGCTTATTTTGAATCGTTAGGTCGTCACGGCAACAGGCACCCTCGCTCTTGGCATCCATATGCCTTGCAAGACTGTGGTGTTTGCTGGAGATTCACCGTTCTTAAACTCCCTGATGTATAGACAAGTAAGTAGGCGAAGAATATCAAGGAATTGAAATTCGTTTTAATAAATATTTGGAACAAAATATCACTTACCAAAGTTAATGACAAATGCCCCCTTGCTTGTGGGATACAAAAAAATTCCTTTTTCCTTACAGATGTCAGGCAGAGCGGGCCGTAGAGGGTTTGACCCAGTGGGTAATGTGGTATTTTTTGGAGTTCCATACCGCAAGGTTCGACGCCTCATGACTGCTAATATACCAAAGCTTGTCGGTAACTTCCCTATCAATGTTTCACTTGTGTTGCGCCTGCTCCTATTATAATAACAATAAGTATTGAAAATCACGCGAAAAGCAACAAAAACTTTGGACTTGATCTTCGTGCAATTTTCTATGCTGATTGTTATTATAATTTCAACCCGTGAGGAATGTTTGAGCCTTTGACGTCACTTTCTCCCATTCGCAACCAAGCCTTGGAACAAGGTTGATTAATGGTGGCCGTAAATTCTCGGAAATAAATGTTAAAATAAAATGACTTCTGATGTTCGTAATGGATTGAAAATTGGCAAGATGAGTAAGAAAGTCTAATAGTACACGAAAATGTAAAAAAAAGAAAATCAAAAATTTGATCACAGGGGCACTTTCAATTGCGTTCACAACTGCGAGGGTCATTCTTCATTTGATTTCATTTCCGAAGTTCATATATGATTTATTTCATATATATCATTTCACAATAAAAAGGAAATTACATAAAAAATTTAACTTAACTTTGATCAATCTATTCATTTGCATAAAAAGTGTTTTAAGCTTAAAAAAGATTTTAAAAATCTTAACAATTTCGAATAGAATCCGACTGTAGAATCAATTCGAAGCATTGTCTCAGAAGCAACCGTTCCAGACGGTAACTACGGTTAACCAGCTTAATCATATAATCATAGGTCGTCAGAAAGTTACATACATTTAAATAAAACCTTTCCATTAGTCGTGTTAGCTAAACTTAAAATTTGCAGTAACATGGAATGCCACCCGAGGCTCTCAACTAAACCCAGAGCTTTGAGACAAGAGAGGAGTGGACATCTAACGTTTCAGGTTGAACTAAAAAAAATCTCATTGACAGACGGTTGTTTTGGAAGATTGATGGTCTGATTTTCTGTGAACCTCCCTGTTAACTATAAGCTGAAGATGGTTTTTACAGGCAAGGGAAAATAATTCGAAGTTGAATTATTTTCTCTTGTTACATGCTAATTATTTTTCTTTCTTTGTTTTTAACTTAGCTTAAATGGTTGTACATGGTGGCCTTCCTAGTTTAAAGAATTTTACTTCCGTCGATTATAAGTATGCATTTGTTTCCAGGCTTTAGGTTTGCTGTCCCACCCGTTCATCTGCCAAAAGCATCCTGAGATGGAGAATCAAATCAAGAAACATTTTCTCTTCAGCGTCGAACTTCTCGCTAGATTGGTAAGGAACACAAAATTTTATCTACCAAGTTTGATGTTTTTATGTTTCCGCATAATTACAGTGATTAAAAAAGAAACGTTTTCGCCAGAATTACCATAAAATCCTTAGAATAACTCATCTCCAGATAGTTCAGTCAATCCAGCAAAAAATTTAGTTCCACTAATCATGAATATGTCTCTCTTATTATATATTCTATCTCAGGGTCTTATTAATAAAGCCACAGGAGCGCCTCAGGAGATGGCGGGACTCGCGACCCATCTTCACTACCACGAGCCGTCCAACTTTGTCTTAGTCAGCTTTCTGCAGCGTGGCCTCTTTCATAAGCTTTGTCAACCGGGAAAAAACGGTTAGAGTGCAAACAACGTACCTATGTCGAACGTATATGCTTAAAAAAGTTACGGAACACATGTAAAATTCTTGGATCTCAGATCGAATTTAGCACTATCTGCTTACAGTCTGCTTAAAGCTGTAATGAGATTGGAGCACGTTATGCGTTTATTAAACAATAGGAAACGGGATACCCGCCCTAGAACATAAACGTAAAAACATAAAAATCGGAGGAATTAATACCATTTATTGGTCCATCCTATTATGGAAGAGTGTTTACATCCTCGACTGGCGGATTTGTTTTCGGAAGTCTCTGCAATGCAATTTTCAAATAAGCTTTTCTCTCTATTGTTCATTATAACAGGAAAATTTCCGGAAGACGTCATGAGGACGATGGTGCTTGTTCTTAGCCATTTGTTTGCTAGAACATTCCTTCACGCTTCTTTCAAGCGAAGAAAACACTTGTGCCCAACCTCAAAGGTACGAATCTCTCCATCAGTTAATAACTATTTTAATTCGAAATCGTTTTTAATTATAGCTTATCTTAAATTTATACACTTCTAATGAAGTTTTGTTTTGTATCTTTTATCTTTATTATTTCGTGGCGTACCTGGAAACTAGCTCTTGAGCTAAGCGTACTGACCACGTTCCATAAGGGACTGATTGCCGGATTGATTATATTTCTCGCCATGTAACGTGTGACCTTATTTCGCAAACACAACATCAAGAAGCGAAGTTTATCATTGATGAAGGCGCGGTGATGTAAAGGTTAGGGCGTTGGTCTTTGGTGTCAGTGGCTCGAGCTCTGCATGGTTTCTGCCATCGCGGATGTTTTCTTTGCCACGGTGTATAAATGGACACCGGCGAACATCCAAGGGAGAAACGTGATTGTCTCTTCATGCTACTGTCGATCAAACCGGGTTAACCTCTGGCATTTGTAAGCCAATTGTTTTCATAACATTTAATATTGCCAGAAACCTCAGAGTTTGGGATGTGTTGATTCTTGGCTTTACGTCAAACTAAAAAACAATGTCAGTGGCCAGGTTCACTCGCTTGGACCGATTTACAGAGGTTGTCTATGTGACTTTATTTTATTTTTTCTCAATTTTAACAGGTTATTTTAGAAGATCTCCCGAAAAAATTTGCGGAAGCTCTTCAAGATTACAACGGGCAGGTTACAAAAGTATTCAGTCAGTATCTGACTACTGTAGCAGCAGAACATGAAAAGGAACGGGGAGAAGAAAACAAACTTCCTTTATCGGGAATTGGTAAGAAACAAACTCACTCACAAGAGTAAGAACTGTGTACAACCTTAAATGTGAATTTGGTCTTAGTGGCGTAAAGGCCTCAGACCGCTCAGTCTAAACTAAAAGAACTGTGTGAATACAAGTAAGGTAAATACTTGAACTTTAACGTGCATTGTTACCTATGTTTAGTATAAGCCAAAGACCTCAGACCTCAGTCTAAACTAAAAGAACTGTGTGAATACCAGTAAGGTAAATTGTACTAAATTGAATGTGCATTGTTACCTATGTTTAGTATAGGCCATAAAACGGTCCAGTTTTTATTAAATTACTTTGCTAGTGCATTGAAACCATTATTTATTGTCTTTTACTTCAGATGGCTTAGGATGGAAATGGATTACGCCTCGAAAATTTGACCAATTATTCGCTGTTTCTTTGAAGTATCTGTAAACTGAACTGATCATTATTTGGTTCTACCTTACATGAAGCACTAGTTGATATTTTTCTCTCGGTTTTCTTGAAGCATTTTGTGTATAAGCAGATGCGATAAGCCAATTAAATACTTTCACACTTTTGCATGATAAAAAAAGAACAGCAAACTCCTCGTGATATTGCCACTTTTAATACAAAGGTCAATCCGATTTTGCATTGCAGAGTTTCCAAATCAAGCAAGCATTAACCTCATTGATGAACATGGCATCATCAAAACCCTTGGGCGCACTGCCATTATGTATTCCGCATGTTCGTCATTCGCAGCATTATCAGGGAATTCAGACTTGCAATCGCATTCTACAGTACAAGCAGAGCAAGATAAAGAAGAAGAAATGGAAGAAGGAAATGCAGAGGACGTAGATTCGGACTCTTCAGAAAATTGGAAAAGTGAAAGCGACGAAGAAAGTGATGATGAACTTGAAAGTGAAGACGAAGAAGACGATGTCGAATGTCATCGTGAACCCATCAATCATTTGCTAAAGGCGAAACTGTTTAACGACGTGTCATATAACTCCATTTATTTCTGCATGCCCACTTTCATTCAAATGAACCGGGTTTAAGAGGGTTATTCCGGGAGAGAATTTCTTTTATTGGAAAGTTTGTTGAAGGTGTGCCACCCATTTATTGTGCCATCATTGACTTTTAGTCCGCCAACCAATCAATTCAATGAACTTTTGGATTTTTCGTTCTCTTTTTCCATCGGCCTTAGGATCCAATCCTCATAAATATCAATAACAAGAGAGAAAGGCTAAAAAGACAAAATATATATCGCTATATTTGGCACGCTACTCCATGATAGACATCACAACGTGTCATCATCTGTAAACGTTCACCATAACACACATAATTCTGTCACCTCTAGGGACCTCTAGGGTCCCCTACTGGCCGGGAGTATGAGAGGTGGCTATATTCACAGGCTAGGCATATCCCATACTATTTGAAGCGTTCCTACTTGTATAGCTTGTATCAGGCAATAGGGCGATGCGAGGTAGATTTCATCAAGAATTTTCGCGTCGCATACAACATGAACACAACACCTTGTAGATTTTTAAGATGTTTCTTGGCTGAAACGTGGTACTGCCGTCTGGTAAGGTAACAATCAATCAATCACAATCAAACAACAATCGGCCACAGTCATTGTCCGTCGTGTTTAGCCATAAAAAACAAGTTCTATATACAATAGTTGCATCGTGAACAAGGAACTCGTGTGAAAAGGAAAGAATGAACAATTCACTCAGTTTTCATTTCCATGTTTTCACCAAAAAGTTTTTATTTTTCCAGTTTGGTCATTGCACTGTTAGAGTTGAGTGAAATGGTCTGGCTAAACTTGTAACGAAACAAAACTGCTTCAGTTACAGTTTAAGTTGATAAGACTCTTTACCATGCAGATTGTTCGCCAAGATGTCTACACAGACGTGCACGTGGTTCCCATTCTCCCGCTGAAGAAGCTCGACTCTTTCGGGCGTGTTCAACACTTGAATGCTTATGCACTGGATTTCTTCAAGCACGGGTCCAAGAAATGTATTGAGAAGGAGAATAGGTTTGTAACAAAATTATTCTCAGCTTGCAAATAAGCTTTATTTTCCATTGCCCAGAGAAATCTAAAAACTACCTTAAGCCCAGCGTGCATAACTACAGTTATCAAGATTTTTTTTTCATCAACAAGAAAGAGATAAGGAGATTGTTCTTGTCAGGTTCAGGACCATGAAACATAAATGAATACCACAGATTATTTTCTTAGTTTACGAAAAGCATTCAGTCCAGTAAACATTATTTTAATTATTTAATTATTATCATTATGACTTGCATGCTAATACTGCGGCTGTATATGAGGTTCTTATCTTTTTCCCAAATCTCCACTGCAGCCACCTGGTTTTCTCGATAATGACATTTCACGATCTATCTCATCTAATAGTTTAAAGTAGTGTTTTTCTTCTTCTTCTTCTTCTTCTTCTTCTTCTTCTTCTTCTATTCCTCTATGTTATTGTGAAGCGCCTTTGAATATGTTATTTGATTTTTTAACTCCAGTAAAATATCACCAGTCTGTGAAATCAGCTATAAAATAAGCCATGCAAAGCTTTGGTTAAGTAAGAATAATACAAGTTGGAGTATTCAACCAATCTCGTGTTTCTCTTATAGAATCAGGCCCGGTGAAGTTTTCAATGCATTGAAGGACTTTTGCCTGACCATTAAATCAATCAGGTATGAAATATAAAAATTCTCATGATATCCAATGATGTCCCATGTCTTCCAAATAATTGTAAAGGGTATCCTGAAATAGCGCAATGTATGCAGTGAAATCAAACAGCTTAATATGCTTCAAGCGTCAGCACATTCTCAGAGCAAATAGGGAATTGTGGTTCGAATTTGCGTTTATTGCAGGGCTATACAATCGTGATTACTAGGACGACCTTCAATTTATAGACCTCCAAAAAAGTTTCCTTGCCATTTATAATTATTTTTCCTTTTCTTTCCCTTTTTAAATAGTGTATATGTGATGTTATTACGATATATTGGCAAATAAATAAATAAATCCAAGATTCACTTAACAAGAAACCCAGACCATTGTTTAAAAATTTGAGCGCGAGAGCAGATTTTTTAAGATAAAAGCTTGAAGTAAAAAATATCAAGCCAAGTTAAGAAAACTCAAAACGGTTGTAAAAAAAACCTCAGATCTACGACCGCTCTGGGCCATGTCGAAAGTATTTTCCTTAACACTGTTTTAAACAAACTCATGCAAGAAGAATCACGAGAACCTGACACCGACCTTTCCGATATTTTTATTCCGGGATGGTCCATAATTCTTGAAAGCCTCTTTCTAAGTTTTCAGTTTAAATGCGAAAGTGTCCTCAATAAAAGGACAAAACAGAGACACGTTGACACCCACATTCTTTCTTTATCCATTACTGATAATTAACAATTATTGGACAATGTTGATCAAAATATCGTGATTTGGCGAGCAGATTAATTTGCCTCTGCCTTCGGCATCGGCAAATAATTGATCTGAGAGACACTGACAGATCACGATATTTTGCGAAAACCCATTTCAATAATTGTTTTATCATTCAAGCAGTAAGCTTGGTTTTTAGTTATTTATTCATAACGGCTGTATAAGATTAATATATATAGATAGGCTGAGCCTAACAGCGTCGCTCTCTGAACAGAAAGCCGATGATAAGCTTAACTAAGGTGAAAGGTCGGAAGCACAAGAATTAAGGCCTAGTTTATACGTCGAATTTCAGACGAAAATAATTCAGACGAATTTAATGCAAGGAATTAAATTCGTCTGAAGAGCGACGTTTAAAACCGTCTCCCATAATTAAATTCGTCCAGACGTTGTATCCGTCTGGACCAGACGGATACAACGTCTGAAAAGCGTGTGAATTTAGACGTCGAATTTCAGACGCATCGAACCTAATGCATAAATTTCTATTACATTAATGTAATGTAGTATCTGTTGTGTGACGTAATTCAAGTGGCGGGAAACTGAGGAATAAGTGACTTGATGACATATCCTTTCAATTCGCCTGCGCAGTAAGGCAAAGACCAAATTCCACCATCCCCGATTTCTGTGAAAGCGACGACATCTGCGAATATTTGAATTCTGGACAGTTTCACAAGAATGCATTGAGAAACATAGTATAATCGAGACTTGCAACAATAATCGTTTCCTGATCACAGCTAATGATATCATTTGATGAAGAAGTTGAAGCCTTCTCAATCTTTCCCTAATATAAATCATAGAAAACAACAATCCATTTCCTGAAGCGCGCCATGTTTTTTTCCCGCTGTTCGATGGCAGTCACGGCTCACTAAATTTTAAATTCGTCTGAATTTAATTCGTCGTCTAAATCGGAGCTATATAATAATATCGACGTCTCACAGACGAAGTTAATGCGAATTAAATCCGTCTGAATTAAATTCGACGTATAAACTAGGCCTAAGATTGACGACCCGGCTATTTTTCAATTTTTGCAATTCTCAAAAACAGTATTACGCGACCATCTGTACAGTACATTTCGACCGTAAAAAAGTTCACAAAAACAACTTTTTCTCGGTCTAGAATAACTATTATGACTTATTACTTGGGCGTAGCGACCAAGTATTAAAATGCAGTTTGGTCGTCCACAAATGTGCAGTATTGCGCAACTCTGGGGACGGCGGGATTGTCAAACCTTCACCGCGGTCACACGTCCGAGGCGTTTTTCGTTTTATTTGGTGGGATTCATTTAGAATTAAGTGGAAACGTGGGCAAGGATGTATAAAATAATTAGTTTATGTAACTATCTTTTCATCTTTCCGGCTCAAAATAACGAGCTTCTTTTCGATCGTTGAAAACTGATCAAAACGCTTCGTGCCTGAGCAAAATTGTGTTGGCAAATGGCGCCGACAGTTCTGCGGTTCATAGTTTTCAAACGCTTAGAACTTTTTTTAGTAAACTTTCAAAACGTAGTAAACTTTCAAAACGTTTAGTGAGTTGACAGTGTATTGTCAATATATGAAACTTTTAATAAACAGTGAAAATGACAACCTTAACTTTGAAGTACTTTGGTTAACTTTTGCAAATTTCTCTCGTTTGACCGCGGTGGAGTACACCTGATGTTTGTTGATGCGAGGCGAACGTCACAAAGTGTGAGTTGTGTTTTCTCTGTTGCATCTAACAGTTTCATATTCAATATGCGTAAGGAAATTTCTCAAGAAGACACTGCGATTAATTCTACGATACCTTCATGACGGAAAACCGCTAAAACATGTTAAAACGAACATGAAGAAGATAATTTAGACTAATACATACATAGCGCTTATTTAATAAGAAGTGAACGGTGGACAGCGAAGGAAGAAATAAGCGTGGTAGGAATCCCAATTAATTTCACTTCTTTCGGTTGTTTGCCTTTCATTAATTTTTATTTCGTGAAGTTGAAGGAACAGAACAGCCAACTGAAACTTTGGGTGCAAAAATTCACCGCCGAGAGAAGATGTAAACAATGCACGCGGTGTCTTGCGAGACGTTTCTTGCGAGTTTTGCTTACGCTAGTGAATATTTCTCGCGCGAAAATAACCTTAAAGCGATCACTTTTTCATTTAATTTTCTTTTCTGTGTTTCGGATACAAAGGAATAAAAACTGGATATATTTTCGTGTGTCTGATTGCGAGATGTTTTATGAAACAGCTGCGTTATGCGTTACTGGAAAGGTTTCAAATTACTTTCACATTATGCAAATTGCAACATTTTTACCTCAACTGAAAAAATATATTTCAAAGGGTTAAATTTGTTTCTCTCCTCCTAAATTATCACTTCTGTCGTTAACTTTGATTAAATTTATAAGTTTCATTCAAACTTTATTATAATAACGGCGGGAATACTTCCAGCAAAACTTTCAATTGGAAAAGTTGTTTTGACCTCGGGTTCGGACCAGGTAATTACATCATGGCTTCGAAAAGCCACTTTGCGGCTACATTTGCATTCACTTCAAAAGTGTCGGAAACACAGACCAGCTAGTTACAAAATTAAGCTAAAACCAATAACAACCATCGGGAAACTCTGACATACGGCCTTTTTTCAACGGTAAGTACAAAGTAGGCATCGATTTGTATTTTTCAGTATGTACTCGTCTTTTGACACAGTGGACACGCTACTTTAATAATTTGCGTGCGATCTCGCACGCTAAGTGTACTGTGTCTTCTTGTTTTAGACGGTTAACGCGCTTCTTTGTTAGACTGCTCACACTATCCGAATACTCCCAATCATCAAACCGTGAAATAACGTGCATGCAGATTCCCAAGACAATTACAGTAAAAACCCGCAAGTAAGAACCTAGTTTTTAAGAATCTGTTAGGCTAAAATTTGCCAGTTAGACCCCCTCTATACAAGAACCTGTTTAGCCTAAAATTTGAAACAGGTTCTTATTTTCTTATATCTATATAAAAAAATGTATACAGTACACTTGGGCAAATAAGAGTACATGTATATAATGTTATGTTCTGTGATCAGTGCTTCAATTTTTCTTATTATAGTCATTTTTTTGGTATGCAGATCTTATATAAATTATATTAGCTACAATCTGAGCTACAATGTATTTTTTTTCTTCAGAAAATAAGAACCTATTTAAGAACCTAAATAGCCTAAATTTGTGCTAATTACCATTTACTGTAAGAACCTGTTTAGGCCAACTTGGGAAAATGCAGGTTCTTACTTGCGGGTTTTTAGTGTATTCTCCAATATGCCTAATACAACGACGCCCAAGTATACGCTCCCACAGCGTCTTGTTTGCGAATAAAATACACCTGTTGCGTATCAAAAATTGCCCGAGACACTAATTTGGAAATCAAAATTGCAAAAAATACACAAACATATTTGCATAAGGCGACGCAAGTGAAGTTATAACTATAAAATCCAAGTCTTGTTTTGTTTACATAAAATTACTTTTCAACTTATGTAATGAATGAACAAACACATAAAAATGCACAACACAATCTTCTTTCGAAAAATTTTATTTAAATCTCAATAAGTTTATGTTTAAAAGCAAAACGCGTACCATTTATTATAGCGCATCGAGGCCGAAGTGTCTTTGAAATTTAAGAAATCAATACAACTGAATTTGAGCACGTTTTATAAACAATTCTCCAAAACTAACGACAAAGAAAAATTAAGTCAATCACAGATTGATATCAACATAAATTCTCATCGAAAAATGTATTTTGTTTTACCTTTAAGTGCCTCTACTGCTTGGAAATTCTTTAAATCTCCGCTTCTTCAGTTCTGAAACCCGAAGTGAGAAACATCTCCCCGCATTGAAAAAAACGTATGAAGTTCCTCGAAGCAAGATTTTATCCCTGAAAGCTCTTCTTTTTCCACTATAGCGGCTTCTGAGTATCCCTTAATTAGTATCCCTGTCTTGAGTAGACAACCGCGAAAAAATGCAGGGAAATAACGACTTTAATTTGGAACGGTTTTCTCCGCCAAACACAGCCCCAACTAACGTGTTTACCGAGCTGACGTGACATTGCATTGGCCATGTAGCCACGCGAAAAAACCTTGCTTTGGTTTCAAAATTGCTAAGATCCCGGATGTTGTGTGACGTCATACGCGCATGTTTTGCGACGTCATACGCGCCCGCGAGCTAGCCCTGTCCAACGGCGGGCGGCGGGCGGCGGGCGGCGGCGGGCGGCGGGCGGCGGGCGGCGGGCGGCACACGGACCGACGCGCCCGCAAAACATTCCGCTAGCCATGACCATAGAAAATGATGGGCATAGGTTCTATGAGTATGGGGCTCCGCGGCGGGCCTTCGACCCGCCAGAGCTTCGCTATGATTACGATTTTGAGCTGCCATTGGCCATTGTAGAGGACAGTTGTGGGACAAAACTGCGCATGAACAGAACATTATTTGCACCAAAACAACCTTGCATCTTTGTGCGCATGAGTAGACCATTATTCGTAGGCAGATATTGGCCGGAGATGTAATGGTCTCTAGACCAATCAACACATCGGAAAAAATAACTTGAATGATAGTTTCATTTTTTTAATGAACAATTCCGTATTTGTTCTCGATCCTAAAATGTAAAGTAATTGTTCCCTTTCTTGTTTGATTTCTAGCTGCTCATTGGAGGAGTTAGGGCCTGAAACTGACAATGTTGTGCTGGCTTTTAAGCAGCTGGCTGAAGAGTTCGGAGAGAAGTTCAGGAAACAGTTCCATTGTGACATTTGAACTTTTTTTTATTCCGAATTATCAACTTTTTAAGTCTTAAAAGACTGAATAAGAAACTTAGTTTTCAGCAGTGACTGTATTGAATTGTTATACTTTTTCAGGCTAAACCTTAAAATTGTCCTTAAGCTCATGAGACATGAGTTCTCATTCTTGTCAACTAAATTAATAGGATTTATTGGTTCTCATGAAACAGTTATGAACTTGTAACTTAAATTCAGGAATAAAGTAACCGTTTCTGGCGTTTTGAACTGATATTAATATAATTTACATTAAACAGAATTAATTTATTCTTTCAGACGCAATATTATATTACAAAGTTCATTTGACTTAGGGACGGACCATTAGATTTTTGAGGGGGGGGGGGTTGGGCAAATACCAAAAAAAAATTCGAGCACGGCCTTGAACTGCAAAAAAACTATCGTGCAAAACAAAAACCCTAGGAAAAAAAATTCCTGCAAAGCTTTATATTTTTAGAACAATATTTTGTATCCAGGAGCAGATGGTCAGAACACAAATAAATCACACTGACGTTATAGAATGTTAGCGGTTTATGAGCGCTTGGGGAGGATTAAATGTTCTATATTTTCATTGGCTTGTTTAGTTTAGCCAATAACAATGGTCTATTTTTGACCCGACGTAAGTTGTGTTTCTTTGTAGGCTTTTTAGCTGATTTCATAAGCATGTAAGATATTTTCTGACACAAGGAATGGCTCTTTTATAGTTGTACAGTGGCATTGTAGGTACATGTATATCTCAATGGATGAGAAATACTTTGTTTATGTGTTGTACAACAAGCTTGTAATTGCAAGGGCGGCGCTACCGGTGGGGCAGGTGGGCATTTGCCCCACCAACTTTCGACAGCTCAAAATGGCGGCGGGCGGAGATGAATAGAGTAGCAACATTCTTTGACCAGATCTGATGGCGGGGCGCTTTAATGCATTAGAGTTTGCAAAGTAAATATTCCGTTAATTAATCAAAAGCCTACAATTTTAGCATCGGAGATATTGTGACTGACTTTAGACTGGAGATTGGATATTGTGAACCAAGCATTTCAATACCCCTTGAGTTACTCGAACGTCAGCTATCGGACTCCAGCTACCGACAAATCCATCAATGCTGTGAGTTAGCGCTCGGCCTCTGCCCTAAGAAGGCTCAAGACATATCCGCTACGAACAAACTATGTCACAAGAAATATTAAATCATTGCATTATCCAGACATTGCATTAACTGACAAATTGAACATGGCTGATATTGGAAATCAGTTTCTTTCTGCCTCCAATGACAGAGAAAATCGCTTTGGAAAATTCGTTTCCAAAGCCTTCCCATACTGAAAAGAATTGATAGAGAATATTCGAGTGACAGTCGAATTTACATTGAACAAACAACCAAAATGGAGTTACACCCAAGTTTCAGAAAGTGTTTCGTGTACATGTACTTTTCATGAGAATTAAACTGAATTCAAAGCTGGCTTTGGAAACTGTTTCTCCGGTCTCAGGAACGCTGGAAATAGCATTTCAGAGAGTTTCATTTCAAAAATTTCCCGGGGCAGCATGCCCCCGGACCCCCCTAGAAGCTCGCGCCTTCGGCGCTCGGCACAGGAAGATTCGCGCCACCAACATTATATTTCCGGCGCCGCCCCTGTAATTGTAAGATGGTTGGGTGTACTACGATGGGCTGTGGAAGCGACATAAACAGGGGGCTGGTGCAAAGAAAATTGTAGGGGCAGTTACAACACCGCGGCCAGGCTTCATGCTATCAAGCTGCTGTTACATCAGATCTGACTTGCTATAGTATTCCAGTCTCTAGTATGGCCTTTCTAGTATTCCTAACACGTATGTGTCAGGCATTAAAACATATAGACTCGCAAAAAAAAAATATCATGCAAGCAAATCATGCCAAAAAGAAAAATCCTGCACAGTCTCGAGCGTAGAAAAAAATATCCTGCACCAAAAAATTGCCCAACCCCCCCCCCCCCCCCCCCCCCTCAAAAATCTAATGGTCCGTCCCTTATGAAGACCCGAGTTCTATTGTCAATTAAATTTTTAAATAGAATTTATTGGTTCTTAGAGCGATTTTCAATTGAGTGTCGAAAGTAATTTCGCAATTGCTTTGGTTTTGCATTGCTACGTTCTGTGATTGGCTAAAAATCTCGCGCCACTTTCTCAACCAATCAGAAGTAAAACAAAAACCAATCGTGATCTACGCACGCCCCTTTTACCCGCGTTTGGCACCGGCTAGTTGTCTTTGATTCGAGTTCTGATTGGTTGATTGGATTGTCTGAGTTTGTTGTGATTGTTAAAGTAATTACTTTGGTTTTGCTCTAACGACACTTAACTGAAAACAGCTCTATGAACTTGTAATTTATATACAGATAAAAAGGTCAAACAGTCTAATATTAGAATGTGTTTAATGTGTTTAAGACATGAAAAAATGGTAAAAAGTGTCAGTGTCAGTGATTGAGTTTACAAAAATAGACCCATTGTTTCCTGTACAATTCATCACGAGCGCCTAACGAGAAATGTGAAAAGCTTTGAAAGGTGTTGTATTGTTTTCCATATCATTTTAACCAGGGGGGGGGGGGGGGGGCAGAACACTCCACAGAACACTTCTGCCCCCCCCTCCCCCCCCTGCATTTTAACGCTTTAAAAGGAAACTATGTGAAAGCAAATACAGTTTGATCTTTTGTTTTTTTTTTTACCTGAAGATCTCCGTGGCAGAAAAAAAAGGGAAACGAACTTATCGTTCGAATTTACTGGCTGCTTTCTTCTGTCAGAAATTCCAGCTGACCTTCTGTCGCATCCCTCCAAAAACAAAAGGCGTTGCAGTTTTCCGATGTTACGAAAGTTTCGGGCGACATTTTACTAAAGAAACCCTAACTAGTTTTTAATCTAATTAAACATTACGAATTTTTAAGATGACTGATGCCTTCTGAACAGCTTTACACCTAATCTGGTACCCAGATCTCCCATTTCAGTACAGTACAAGCACGAGTGAGATCTGGGTACGAGATTACTTTACACCGAAACGATTTGTAGGGTGCTCCTGGTTCAAAACGTCGTGTACGTCAGCTCGTGACTAGTAAGAATTTCAGTCTTGATCAGCACAAGTTATCTTCAGTTTTGCTTTCTTTTTGCCTGAAATAACAGTTAAATCGTGATACAAAACTAATTGTCATTTTGAGACGGCAATACTATGCACTTATAATATGACTAGAAAATACAAGAATAGTCGTGCAGTGCGAGGTCACTTGAACTCGAGTGGGGCCGGACGGCTTTTTCCGGACCGGCTCACGTCAACCCGTCCAGCCCCGCTCACGTCACCTTGCGATTCTATTTTCTGTAGGATTGCGTCAGCGGGGCCGTACGGTCATATTATAATGCATTATATTGACGGCGTTTGAAGAAAATCCTCAATCTGCGTATTGAGCTCCGCCCAATACGAATTTTTTTTTTTCTTTCCTTCGGTATTGCCATCTCAAAATCGCAATGAGTTATACAATTGTGGCTTGTTTGTGTCTGTTTTCAGTCCAGTAGACCGTAACTTATTACCAACATCTACATTTATAACTTGAAAATCCTTGCCAGGACGGTTGCCAAGTGCGGTAAAAAGATAAAGAAAGAAGTGCAATAAGATAAAATACATAAATGCATGGGTGTGTGTTGTGCCAACTAACAAAACATCTGAGAATGTGGGCATTCACTGCCTTCTTGAAGCACTTCATCGATTCACTAATGAACAAAGAAAGTGAAGCTCTCTTTGTTGAATATACATTGTCACACTGAGTTCATTTAGTTGGCCGCAGGCCTAGACTATATATAGACACAGACAAACCAGCAATAATAATCCTCGGTAGGAAGGAATTAAAGGAGAATTGGATAAAATTAGATATTTGTAAGTTTGTATACTATTTCCTTTTACAAAACGTTGTGAAAAAATATCAAATTAAAATGAAAAACTAAAAAACGTGAACTTAAACTAAATGTATCAAGTTATCACGTGTATGGGAAACCTTTGTGAATTACAATTATAGATGTAGATGTTGATGTATCAAAGGCATCGTCTATTCACTTTTGCATACAAAGCTAGTAGTATCAAAGTCAGTCAACTATGAAAATCAAAACATACTCAATGCATAACAAATACAGAACGCATTACTCAAACTTACGCTAAAATAAATATGCATGTCGATGTAGATTTAAAAGGTCTCTTCGAGCCCCAAAATAGGGACGTTCAACTTTCGGTGAGAAGATAACTTAGTCATTTACAATGTAGCTATGTTTGTCCAAATAATAAAGGTAGAATTTCCCTTACAGGAACAAAATAGCGCTGAATACATGAGAGGCTAACTACATCCAATGCGGTTAAATTGACTTTCAAGGTGGGCAATGACACAACAACTGTCGAAAATTTATCCATGAAGAGTGGAATAAGCCTTCAAGACTCAGGGCTAATTCGGCATTTGGGACTAAAAAGATCTAATTTTACGTTGTTTGTTATAAAATACCATTTATATATCTATATATATAATTTTGTCAAGCCACCGTTCTAATCCCTGCATGGTGTTAACTATAGTATTGAGTG
>JAJLRJ010000008.1:1622500-1812500 GCA_024195265.1 Dendrophyllia cribrosa | reverse complement strand
TCAGTGGAGTTAAAGTGGCACTGGTTGCACGAGTTCTCCAGTACGCTCGTGGTGATCGACATTCTTGCATCCCACGAGAAACCCAAGAAAACGTTAACGAGGAAATGAGTTCCAGTGCAAGCAACTTGGATTCGCAATCAATTGATTCAGAAGTGGAATCGGATGGCTTTGTTGAACACTGCTTCGAGGTCATGTTTGTTCCAGATACGGATGTCCAACAAGTAAACATGAAGTATTGCTGCTGTGTATCCACGTCTGGAACAAATATTATCTCGTAGCAATAACAGGAGGGAGTATATTCAGAAAATGCTGGGTATTTGTATATAAAAGGTGTGTGAAGGGGGGGGGGGGGGGGGATCAAACAAAATTTCTGACTGATCGGAGGGGGGGGGGGTGCAATAACTAAATTCACGATGCTTCGACTGAGTGCATTTTGGCTTCCTTTGCTCGGCATCGTGTGTACGTCCGCTTGCTCATCTGTCAGTGCCTGGCCTAGCAGTGAGAACGAGGGAAATCAGAAGGAAAGCGGAAATCACGGCTATCGAGGAAATCCCGCGCTTCAAGGTTACATAAACAAGTAAGATAGTATTGATATCGGAAAGATTTCCGTACAACCGCACACATTAGTTATGCATACCGTTCTTAAAACTAAAACAAAAGCCACAACAATAGAAATCCAAAAGCAAAACAATAGCGCGCACGCCCGGCTTGGAGCAAATGTCTCGTCTGAGGGGTCAATATTTTGTTTTCAGTGAAAACCATACTCTATAATGGTCGCGATAAGCCAAGATAAGTATGTACCCCCACCCCGGGTTATCGTAATGGGATTAAAAAAAAAGAAAATTTGCAGGTTAAACAATAAATTCAATTGCAAACTGCAATACTTCGTGTACAGATGTTTTACATGTTTTATGGCTGTGTGGCACTTCCTGCAATTGATCATGCAACGTGCATACAAATTTTGCGAAACGTGAAAACTTTTAGATTAAAACCCTAGTTATATATGTTGCAGTTATTTGTTTATTTCAGTTAATTTGTGTTTTTCCTTTGTTTCAAATTCATTAGCATATATTACCATACCCAAAAACAATGGAAAAATAAAAATTACCTGAGATAAAAAATTAACTACAACATATACACTTGATCTTGGATAACTTAAGCAATTTCTATCTATTTATTGTCTCTGTCAGGTCTAATAAAAGTTAGCCGGAAGTCTTGAAAACAAAGATCGTCTTTGTACGCTTGTTAAGTTAATAACACTGAAACGAGGTCAAACGTCGGTGAAATGTCCTAATAGTCAATATTTTTTAAGCGCACATTATCCTAAATATAACCAAATTAAAATTGAAGCTCGTGAACAGGTAAAACCCTCCATTTATGG
Source organism: Dendrophyllia cribrosa (assembly GCA_024195265.1). Lineage (NCBI taxonomy): Eukaryota > Metazoa > Cnidaria > Anthozoa > Scleractinia > Dendrophylliidae > Dendrophyllia > Dendrophyllia cribrosa. The sequence continues at coordinate 1,811,119 of JAJLRJ010000008.1, read as the reverse complement.
ACCGTTACAGACTTTGTTCCTCATTTTTAATAATTTTCCCGTTTCATTCTCCTTCCCCTCGGCGAGAGAAAAGGAATAAGCAATTTAAAATAAATACTACTTTCATGCGACGAATGAAAGGCTGGTTCCCTTTGAAGGGCTTGTTCTTTGACATACGCCGTAGAAACCGGAAGTGAAATTAAAGTCTTGAAAGGCATCAAGGGATCTCGACATCACTCGTCCCCAAATCAGCCTGGCCTTCCGGGTTCCTCGTGCTTTGGCTCCGACGGCGAAAATGGGGATTAGAATGAACATTTGGCCAGAGCTAGCCTGTAAATGGGTTCATATTTTAGGGATACTGGGTTAAAATCTATTCAGCGCTCGGCTCGCTCCGCTCGCCCGGATTTCTTTGAGCCCAATACACCCAAAAAGGAACTTGTTCACAGACCCAGGCTACACAGAACTGACAGAGCTGTTGACGATGATAATTGAGCCTCAAGCTGAACCTTTACTTTTACCGTAAAATCTCTATTAACCAACGCGGGTGGCGGGGTGGCTTATTAGAGGGGGGAAGGGGGGGGGGGACCTATTGATTTAGCAAAATGCAGCATGATATACACTATCAGGATGAATATGATATGAACTTTATTCAAGCATCGTAATCTCAGGATTAAACTTGAATGTTACAGTTAAATGATACAATCGATCCTGATCGATGCCTACAGTCTTGTAACAGCATTCTAATAGCAAATATATATAACAGACAAATCACCCAAACTATACTACACATATTTTTGTCTCGATCAATCAATAAGAGTTCTCATACGACTAACAATCCTATTTACATGCAATACAGCTAGCGACTCACTAGCCCTCAGACTGATTGTACGATTAAACTTAAACTTGTAAATCATGTAAATCGATTGAGTCGCAACGACATGAAGCTAAGTTTTAAACACATCCAGTAAGATCAAGAGACCAAAAACGTGTGCTTCTTGTAAACAAATACAGTCGAAGCTCCCGTTAGAGGTAACCCTCGGCCGCCGGGGAAGCAGAAAACGTGTCTGTGACTGGAGCTGGCCACTTTATAGACGGGAATGATTTTTGTAAAGAAGAATTCAAACTGAGTTTCGTAAAGGCGACCGTAAGTAGAGCTGTCCGCTTACGGGAATGTGTGAAATACAGACTGAGTTTATGTGAGCTAGAGTTCAAACAGAGTTTCGTAAAGGTGGCCGTAAGTAGAGCTGTCCGCTTACGGGAATGTGTGAAATACAGACTGAGTGTGTGTGAGCTAGAGTTCAAACAGAGTTTCGTAAAGGTGGCCGTAAGTAGAGTTGTCCGCTTACGGGAATGTGTGAAATACAGACTGAGTATGTGTGAGCTAGAGTTCAAACAGAGTTTCGTAAAGGTGGCCGTAAGTAGAGCTGTCCGTTTACGGGAAAGTGTGAAGTACAGAGTTTGTATAAGCTAGAGTTCAAACAGAGTTTCGTAAAGGTGGCCGTAAGTAGAGTTGTCCGCTTACGGGAATGTGTGAAGTGCAGAATTTGTATGAGCTAGAGTTCAAACGGAGTTTCGTAAAGGTGGTCGGAAGTAGAGCTGTCCGCTTACGGGAATGTGTGAAGTACAGAGTTTGTATGAGCTATAGAGTTCAAACGGAGTTTTGTAAAGGCGACCGTAAGTAGAGCTGTCCGCTTACGGGAATGTGTGAAGTACAGAGTTTGTATGAGATAGAATTCAAACGGAGTTTCGTAAAGGTGGCCGTAAGTAGGGCTGTCCGCTTACGGGAATGTGTGAAGTACAGAGTTTGTATGAGCTAGAATTCAAACGGAGTTTCGTAAAGGCGACCGTATTATAAAGTAGAGCTGTCCGCCTACGAGAGTGTCTGCTCAGAGAGCTTTGACTGAATGCGATATTGATGAAATTTTCCTTCGCTTTTATAGCAAAGTCAGCAAACTATGAAACATAAAACACACATAATGCATATAAACAATACAGTAAGCTCTATTTATAGAGCGTTTTCACTCACGTGACCTTCAGTCCCGTGGGACTCAAATGACAAAGGCCATGGCAGCCATGTTGGTGTTCCTAACAGAAGAAGTTAATTAAAATTCTTTTGTACGGGAACACCAATATGGCGGCTATGACGTCAAGTGAAAACGCTCTATATCTATTCAGGCCCGAACTTTGAACTTTCTTAGTAAGCTAACAGTGACTTTTTAAAATCTGAATTTTCACGGTTGTTCATTACACTTCTTGTACGTATATGCAATAAAAAACTTGAAAAGTACCAATAATATTATCTATTGAATGAGTAGCGCTAATTTTTTTAAAGTAGAATACGTAAAGTAAAGCACCTGATTTAATTCATACGATACATAACTTCAACTAAAAGGCGAATCAATCCAGGTCCGATCTTTATTTGGCTTGGACCTAAACTAAACTACAATGGCTACTCGATAACGAACTTCCGAGCTTTATCTGTATCGAGAACTTACAATCTAGCAATTTTTTTTCTAGCCATTTGTCTTGTCCACAGACGTATGTTTACTGCTTTTTGTACCGTGACTGTTAACACGAAATCTTACAATCTTCCCTGCAGTGAATTCAAGTGACTAATGAAGAACAAAAATATCTCAATGCCGGTGGTCAAACTACTACACTTCTTGGGGTTACTATAGACAGGCGACTGAATTTTAGCATTTATATTAAAAAAAAAAAAGGACAAAACGGCGTGCCAGGGTGCCTTTTGAAGATCACAAACGTTTTTTCGTCCGATTTCTTAGAGTAAATATAGTAATCGTAACATCTCATCTTTATTCAAGCATCGTAATCTCAGGATTAAACTTGAATCAGGTTACGAAAACATTATACAATCGATTCTGATCGATGCCTACAGTTATGTAACAGCATTCTAACAGCAAAAAATATACAGACAAATCACCCAAACTATACTACACATATTTTTGTGTCTCGATCAATCAGTAAGAGTTCTCATACGACTAACAATCCTATTTACATGTAATACAGCTAAGACCAAGCCCTAAAACGTGTGCTTCTTTTAAACAGATACAGTCGAAGTTCGTGTTGGAGGTAACCCTCGGCCGGGAAGCAGAAAACGTGTATGTAAGTGGAGCTGCCCGCTTTATAGACGGGATCGGGAATGATTTTCGTAAAGAAGAATTCAAACTTATCAAGGCGACCGTAAGTACAGCTGTCCGCTTACGAGAGTGTCGGCTCAGAGAGTTTTGACTGAATGCGATATTGATGAAATTTTCCTTCGCTTTTACATACTAGCAAAGTCAGCAAACTATAAAACATAAAACATACATAATGTATATAAATCTATTCAGGCCCGAACTTTGAACTTTCTTAGTTTCTAAAGCTAACAGTGACTTATTATACTTGTTGTATGCAATAAAAAAACTTGAAAAGTAACAATAAAATGGTCTATTGAATGTGTCGCGCTATATCTTTTTAACTAGAATACGTAAAGTAATGCACCTGATTTAATTCATAGGATACGTAACTTCAACTAAAAGTCCAATCAATCCAGGTCCGATCATTATTTGGCTTGGACCGCGGGCTTGGACCTAAACTAAACAACAATGGCTACACGATAATGAACTTCCAAGCTTTATCTGTTTCGAGAACTTATAATCTCACAATTACTTTTATTTTTTCTAGCCATTTGTCTTATCCATAGACGTATGTTAACTTTTTTTTTTTTTACCGTGACTGTTAACTAGAAATCTTACAAACGTTCCCTGCAGTGAATTCAATGTCACTCTGACGACCTCTAACTTCTACAAGCAGTTAGCACATACATGTAAATGGATGTTTCACCCAAGTGTATAGCTGTGATGTATTAGGCTACACTCAGTTCCAGAATGTCCACGCCAGCATTTTCGGCACCAGTGGTTTCCGGAGTGGCATGTGGCTTCGTTTGTTCATTCTTTAATTTAATGAGCTCTTTCCATGGAACCCCGATAACGAAAAAACATGCGATCAGCAGGAAGCAAACAAGTTGAAGCGTATTGACCACGGTATCGGCCCTAAAGAAAACGGCACGCGAAGAGGAGAATTGAACAGCTATCAATGCTGCCATAACACCCAAGTACGAGGATATTAGGATTACTCTGAAAATTAAAACTTTTTTGGCGTTTTTTATCATCAGCATTGCACTCGTGAGTATGTTAATGATGACCATAGACATCTTGAATGTGCCGTAGCCGGCACCTACCGCCAAGCCAGCGTTGAATACAAGCTTGTAACACGTCACTTCTACGTTTCCATTCTGAATCGCGGCGCTGGTACAATTAATAGGATCGTTTGAGAGTCTTTACAAATCCCACGACAACTTGAATTCAAAGCAATCCTTTGTTTTGTCGTCCTTATCGCAATCAAAGCTTACATCAAACAATAGAAGTCGATAAAACACAATCAATACACTACCAAACAGCGCAAAAAACAGCCCAAAAAGGCTACCGAGAACCTTATTCAAGAGCGCTCCTTTATCTTCAAGATCTATGTCTCTAAACAGCCATTTCTTGTCCGGCTTCTTCGTGATGTGATATCGGAAAAGGCGTATTGAACGATCGTGTGGCGAAGGCGGCGGATCGCTACATACTTCCCGTTCCTATGAAGACTATGAAGTCTACCGCACATATCCAATACCAACATGACGGCAAAGGGAACAAAAACGGTGACTAGGATTGGTACAACGAGAATTAAAGAGTAAAAGCCTTCCTTCATGACTGGTTCAAAAACTGTATGTTAAAAACAAACCAAAATGCAGAAGCCAAGCACGCAATTTAATATCTCATTGTTAATGTGACCTCTGTGTCTCTTTGCAGTGAACCATAACCGAAATAAGGGCTTTTATATGACAAGGCGCACGGCTTAGAGTTTTAGGAACTCAGCTCAGTTGAAAACAAAATTGGCTAGTGAAGAACAAGATCTGATCTCAATGCCGGTGGCTAAACTACTACACTTCTATAGACAGGCGACTGAATTTTAGCAGTTATATATTTTTTTAAATGTCAAAACGGCGTGCCAGGTATGTGTTGATCACCAGTCAGGGAGTTTCTAAATATACTGACATTCAATGCTCAACAAATTCAGAATGAATTTTTTTAGACCCTGGGCAGAAAGATTTAGGTCGGATTTAGCTTGGTATACCGAAATTGAATCGATACACCCTTTTTTTATAAGAACGTCTAATTTTGCGGCCGGGGCTGAACCGAAAGTGAATGTTCATGTTTTGAGCCTGAAACGTTCTTAGCATGTTCTTAAATAACGTGGTATAGAATATCAGAAAATTGATATATGAACGGGATCAAGAGACCTAACAAAGACGGTGATTGTGCGTTATATCAGGTCAAATTCCTTTGACATACACGTGCAGTGCCTGGTTACAACTAGCCTAGCCTAGCCTAGCCTTTATGTCCTAGTCTCCGCTCGGGTACGTTCTTAGCATGTTCTTAAAATCTGGGTAAATTTTAGTTCCACGTTCTTATTAAACAACTAGGGCCTTGTCGAAGTTTGCGCGTTAATCCTCTCAGTTTTTTGGTAAGAGGTTGAATATACTCGTTGCTTTTTGGCAGCTACAGTAGCAGCTTTGTTCAGTAAGGCATTTTCACTCAATTCACCTTTGTACCAGACTACTAAGTCAGGCAACTCTTTGACAGGCACCAGTAACGTGTCCTCCATTTTGCTAGTACAATCCTACACTCTGACACATTTGATGTAGTCCGTTCCACAAGCCACGTCCTTTCTGATGTATCATAATCTTGCGTCGCTTTTTAATAGAGTGGGACCGCTTGCTCAGCTCTCTCAACGTTTGACGATGTGGTTTTAAACGACGAACAATTTCAGGAGACACGCGCAACCGTTGTTTCAGTAGATTCAATACGATTTCGCTGACAGCATTAATCTGATCTGAGTTGGCGTGTTGAAGTAATTCTTGTCGTTTATGACCCTGGGCTTCTTGTAACACTGTTTTCAAAAAAGGGACTTGTCTTTTAATTCGTTTCATTTTTTAGTGGCTGCGTCCAACGCTTTTTTCACCCCGTAGCCGGCCGCTCCACTCACAGCACCTGCAGCAATGACTTTTCCTGCGGCTATTAAAGCAGGAATGAGTAAAGGAAATAGTCCTCCTGTTTGCTTTTTCAGATGGTTAAATTCTTTTTGACTGTAAGCTTTTCGTCTTCGTGGAGTCGTTTTTCGCCTTCTCTTAACTCGCCTCTGTTTGGGCATTTCCTTTTTAAAGCTTTGTCCCGTGTTTTCTTTTTCGTTTCAACTTCAGTGGTTTGAGAGGTTGGTTGACGCTTTCTTTTTATAGCCTTCTCTTTGACTTCGTAAGACACCAGTTCACACGTCTCGTTTTCAATCTTCATGCAGTGACTCCACCAGTAACGATCTTGACCTGGCTGCCAACCAAAATACTCACAACGGGTATGTTGGTAGTGTTCTTTTGCTGGTTTTTTCTTGGTTTTGGTTTGACCAGGGGTTTCATATTCGATGTGGACATTTACTCGTGGATCCATCACGGTGAGAGTCACATTACTGTTTAGCGGTTGGTCGTTGACATCCAGTACAGTTGTCTGAGTCACACAGAAAGGCTCGGCCGCAGCTCCGTTCATGATGACGCTTTGAAGCAAGTGATACAGACTGTTGTGGAGGTGTAATGGTTATATCCTCTAGGCCATGAGTGGCAAATTGATGGGAAAAGAACGACACTTTCTGAACCTGTTTTTGCCTCTGAATTCTGGCTTGTTCTCGTGCCAAGGCATTGTGAAAGGATATCATGGTTTCCTATACACGTGCGTCCAACCGTCTTCTTTTAAAATGTGACCGTACAAGCGAGAGGCGTCGTCCGAAGCCGGATGGAGATCCACTACCATGTAGGTAAATGGCGTTTGAGTCAGTTCTTGAAATTGTCTCAGTATATCTTTCCACTTGTCCGGAAATGACTGAATCAGCAAATTTTTAAATCCCAATTGATCACGTGGATTTTTAAAAGCCACGATGTAGTGAGCGTTTCGATTAATAGTTTTGGCATATTTGCCAGGTGGAAACATGTCTTGTGCCAAGTATAGTACGGTCACATTATTGTGATGGGAATGTTTAGTAAACAAGTCCAACACACGTTTGTCACTGCCTCCTTCGTCCATGAGGTCATCTAAGCAAAGGACGCCGCCTTTTGGGAACCATTTTTTAAGTTGCGCCAAATCCGGGATACCTTCGTAAAACGTTACACCTTGTCGCTGTAAGGACTTAAACCGGTCTTGCCAAGCGCCATAACAATAACAAATCTTGTTGGGAGGTTTTTGAAATAACTCGTCGGCTTGTTGTAGCAAGCGAGTTACAAACACCGTTTTGCCCGAGCCCAAAGGTCCGACAACAAGGATGCTTGAAGGGCAATGAAATTGAAAAGCCATCATGAACACACACACACACAGAGTTTTTCAAGTGAGCACGACCTTTTATTGCTTTTTTGTTATCAACTCTGTTACAACATCTCGTTTATTATCCTGGTGATACTCCAAGTAAGACAGTTGATGCCATTTTACATCATTCTGAACCATGACTTTTACACGTTGTCCTACTCGATAATCATTAAGTACATAATCATGCTCGGAAAACTGATTTAGAAACTCTTGAAACGATTTTCCTTCACTACGATCCACTAAAAAAGCTAAACAATAGTGTCCACAGCTCATCGACTGTAAGGCTTGTAAACTCTTGCGGTTAGTCTGTACTTGATCCCACTGACTTTCGATCCAACATTCAATGTCAGCTTGACCATAAAATTCATAGCCTAAGCCATAACTGTCCAAGACTTCACAGGTCCCGTCATGAGTCCAAAACGCCAGCCAATGCATTCCGGGTTGGCCCTCGGGGTCTGTGTTGACAATGTAAGCTTCAGATTTTCTTTTCTCCACAGGTGGTAAACGGTCAGCAGGAAACACACCCACAAAATAAGGTCCCAACTTGGGATGATGTCTTGCCAAGTGTTCTAGTTGCACATTGCTAAAGGCTACAAACTCCATGTCGCTTGTTAACGGCGGTACACGTCGTAAAGCACAGCTCCGTTAGGATCCACTTCCAGAGTATTTTCAAACTCAGCATACACCACCACATTTATAACGTGGTTGTTGGCCTCTCCAAACTGAATTATGACCCTGACTTCTCCTTCTTGTTTGGGGTTCAGATGGGGACTGTCGGCATACCCATTCGCTACATTGTCAAACATGAACAGGGTACCATTTTTGCCTTGACCCCATTCACTGGGCGTGACCATACTGGTTTGTTTCTTGCCCCATGCTCCACTGGCTTGCAGAAGTAACCTGCTAAATCTTTATTTCCGTTATTATAATTCAACTCCAGTGTCTCATAAGGATATTCCTCGCCACGTACTAGCTGTCGAATGCTTTTTACTCCAAACTTTTGAAAAGCAAACGGGTGATAATCGACCGTTCCGTTAAACGCATTGTTGTGCAACAGACCCACAATCAAACGGTCAGGAATTCTGCCTTGGAACAAATTCCCTTCGTCAAATTCTAGTACATCGGCAGGATGGGAGAACACCCGAATTTCACTGCGTACTACAGGGTAAGTGGCAAGTTGTCTTTTGTTGTGACGGGCGGCACTCAACTCTTTGTAGATACTGTCACTCAGTCGAAGCTGACAGAGATGAAAAGTGATCTTGAGGTCGTCTTGATTCAGTCGCCCCCTATCAGTCACACCATCCATAAAAAAGTCCGCCGAGTTGAAGAAAAAGCGGATTTTAATCTCCACATTTGGCACCAGCACTTTACCTATCTGAAAGACTTCATGGTGAGGCTGGAAAATTAGCGTGTGTTCTTTTCCGTCAATGTAATTCGCTTTTTCTGCTTTCGCCAAAGCCAGGGCTGATTTGTGATTCGCTGTCAGTCTTTGATAGTCAACATGGCCTGCTCCTGTATTACTGGTCGTATCAATGTTGTTAGCTGTCCACCGTGCTGGGAAATCTATAGCTTGATACCATCCTTGAGGTTTGAGAATCGTCTCGGCTTCTTGCTTGTCATAATTGAGCAGGGTTTCCAAGTAAGCTTTGTAAGGATACGTGTCGGTTTGATGACTAATCAAGACCCCATTCAAATTGACCGTGACTTGCTTGATCAGACTGTGGGCCAAGTTAGGCACAGGCCAAAGATTGGTCGCGTTGACGATATTACTGCCATCTGATTTTTTCAAGGCTAATTTCATAGTAAAGTAACTGCGACTCAAATCCACATATTCATCGAGGGCAGGCACCACAAATTCCATGGGGTTTATACCCGTGTTGAGCGGATACATGGTGACCATACGGTATCCATTAGTGCTCGTGTCTGTGGGTGGCACTTGAAACACCTGCAAAGCAGGATTTATCATTTTGCGAGAGCGTGGGTGTGCTACTGTAGCTTGCATCCTCAGCGCTTACGTTTTCGTCTGTGTTGTGGTTTTCGAGAGCGCGCACTTTTATATCCTGCCTTCAGGGCTTTTATCAGAAAAGGGTCGATTCGTCCTCCACGCATTCGATATTTGGGACCTTTGTCTCCGCGCATACGCCTTGGTCTTGAATGAATAATCATACTGTGTCAAACAAATCCCTTACAATCTTTGGGGCTCGTTTCTTGATTTGCCTGACCACTGTTTTCTTGGCTCGTTTAGCTAATTGTTTGCCACCTTCTTGTAGTGCGACTTCTGCTAGTTTTCGTTTGACTGCACGCGTGGCTCCCTTTTTAAAGCCTTGTAACGGCTTGGTTCGTAAATCTCCTGCACTGTGAGATTGTCTCAAACCTTGCAATCCTTCGGACAATCCTCCTTTTAAAATTTCGAACACCGTGCTGGTTATTTGACCTCCAAGGCCACGCCTACCTTGTACGGGGTCTGGATGAAATCGAGTTAGATTTCCACCGCGCATGATGAGTTACACTGTTTCAAAACCAGGAGTACTGTTGTCGTTTTATACTCTCAGGCTCGCTTGAAATGTAGGGTCACAATAGTGTTGCCAGAGCCTAACTTTGCCAGAGATCCATTAGTTTCGGCAATTTGCGTTTCGATGACATCGTATTGAGTTTGACGCACGTTCACGTAGTGTATGTGAAGTGGTTCATAATACGAATAACCACGGCCTTTGACTTTGACTCTCGCACACTTGAATCCATTTGATTCCATTCCACTGTAGGTTCCAATGTATAATCCAAGGTTTTGGAGGACGGGACGTATTCTCCAATTCGACTCACTAGCAAAGGATCACTAAACGTTTGATCTGTCAAGAGCTCCACTTGAATGTCGGGTAACGACACGGCAACGAGTCCTACGATCCATCCAGAACTGTGAAGAATTAAAGGTTGGGGTAGGCGAATCTTGAACGAATTATTGGCATTGGTAGGAAATTCCGCTTTGTTGCTGTGACTGGGCAATGTCAGATAAAAACTCATAGTTTAACCAAATCTTTCTTGTTCAACCACGTGTTGTACTTAGCTGGCCAACCCTTCCACTGAATGTAGACCTTGCCTTTGGAACGTTTAAGTACCTTTTCGATACGGAACAAGGCTTGGTCAGGCACTGTCACTTTTTGGACGTCTTGTTCATAAAAGGTACCCAATATTGGCGTTTCATCGTATTCGTTCAACTTGTACGTTGCTACAGGCCCTGGTTTGGCTTCTCGTATCAAAAACACTTCTTCTGTCCAGCCGGGAAGATAACTTTTCTTAAATGGTCGATGTTTCTTGTTGAGTCGGACACGGTCTCCCACTTGAAGTTTGGGTTGTTTCCATTGTTTCAGTCTTTTTCCATACAGGTTGAACCATACCTGTTTCTGATTTTTAGTAGTGACTTGGTTGGGTGTCATACCGATACTGCGATGTTTGGAGTTGTTGTAGTTTTCCACCAAATCTTGTAACACATCAATGTAACGCAACTGATTGCTGGCCGTAAAATATCGGTACATCCTCTCTTTCAAACTTCGGTTATAGCGCTCAACTACACTTGCTTTCGTATCGCCATGCGTACTAAAATGATGAATGCCTTTCTTTTTTAAAAATGTCTGAACGGTTTTGTTATAATATTCTTTGCCAGCGTCCGTTTGAAGTCGTTGTGGTTGGCGTCCGCTCTTGAAAATGTTTTTAAAGGCAGCCACAACACTTTTACCGGTCTTGTCTCGGATGGGTTGAACCCAGGCATGTTTCGACAAAATGTCAATGACGGTCACCAGATATTTCATGCCTCCACTCCATCGTTTTAATTTTTGTACATCCACGAGATCTGAGGCCCATTGTTGATCGATCCCATTCACCAATACGGGTAAGGTCTGAAAGCGTTTACGTCGTGGTTTATGTAGGGTGTAGGTAAGATTTTGTTGTAAAACGTCTTGGGCTTGAGAACGTTTCAAACCATGGGCTCGAGCAAATCGTTGGACTCCACCTAAACTCCCCTTGACACTGGAGTCTTCATATTGACCTTTCAATCCCATGACACAATCAATGATACACAAAGTTTGACTCTTTTTATACCTTTATTGACAAAATCAAAACAGCTGTTAAATTACATTATTCGTTCTACTTGAAAAAGGTTTTCTTTCTTCAAATCCTAGGATGCCAATAGATGTCTTTGTCTTTCATCGCTTCCTGGTAATTCTTTTTGAGCAGCTTAAAATCATATGGCGGTCGACTCTCTTCTTTCATCTTTTCCCACAAAGCATCGAGCTCAGGGGTGTAAACCAAGCCACGGACGAACTATTTTGTTTCCGGAATCTGTCATGACGAAGTTTTCTCCCAATTTGATCCGTTTCTGTGATGGCTGGTATAGATAACTATAGAGAACTTGACGATTGGCTTCCAGAGGACGCTTGACTGGAGCAAACTTGATGGGAGCTTTGTATTTGAACTGAGGGTTACAGTACTGCCTGATATCTTTGACGCGATACGGAGGGGTGGCTTTAGGCTTTTAGTTATACAACCACAACCGATTGTCGTCTGTCAGCAGTTCGTCGCCCCATTGGAAAAATCTGGTGCCAGGATCACGGCAGGTCAAGTACAAACGACCAGGGTTTTTCTCACTGTGGCTCAGACGTAGCGTCAAATTCTTGTTTTTCAGCACAGATGTAAATAGCATAACTCGGACGCTGTAGTGCAAATCGTTTGTGGCTTTGATATACGCTTCTACTTCATCCTTACGACAAAACAATACACATTGGGGCTGGCTGCAATGCAGGTAGCTGTCTCCTTGCAGAGAGGTAAAGGTTTCCAACATACTTTGGTGAAAAGGACAATAGAACTTAGTGGGTTCCAACAGTTCATCCGGCAACTGCTCTGTCAGCCTGAGTATCTCCTCAGTCGAGTACTTGGTGTTGTTAAACATGTCAAACAGGTCACACTCCTTACGTTTCATGTGTGTTTCCCTTTCGTTGTTCTGTTGCTCTTGATACTGGTCTTTCATGCTCTGTCGAATCTCCTCTAAGGCCTTCTCTTGGTCAAATTCGTCTTCAACAACTTCACCTTCTTCTAGCATTTGCAAAGGTTTTGACGTCAATGGGTCAGTCGGTCCTATGGCTGTCAACGTTTGCATAGTTCCCAAGACAGGTTCAAGCGTCACTTTGTTTTCAGTTGGTTTCTCATCTTTAGCGGGCTTTTTTCCTTTCTTTGTGCTCTTGTTCATTTTGACTTTTTTGTCAGGATAACGAGCAGGAGTCAAATTGTCGTATTCGTACGGGATAGACATATCAAACTCTTTTGGAGATGCGAATGGTCTGAACATGGAGAACTGAATAATGTTCTTAGACTGAATACACTCACTATATATTAAGTCAAACAATAGCACAATGTTTCTAGAACAGGATTGGTTTAGTGAATTGAAGCAGAAAAAACGACGCGACGCTATGTCCAAGTATGGTCAAAACAATGTGAACAATAAAACGACGTCTTGTCCATTTAAGGTTTGAAAGTGAAAGGATTAGTCAGATTCTTAAACAAAGAAACGACGCCGTGTCCAAATAAGGACAAGTTAACGAACCACGTCGATTCCCTGGAGGTCCATGTCTCGGTCCCACCCCATTAGGTGATCCATTTGTTCGTGAGTAAAATTCACGTGTTCATATACAAAGACGCCCCTTAGATCCATGACACACCCAAATAACAGGATGTAGAGTTCAAAGCAGTCCGGACTGTTTCGTAACATCTTGAAACAAAACTGGAGGTCGTCCATACTAAACAAGGGTTTCACCACCCCATACAAGCACGCCAAATCGTGAAATTGACTCAACACTTGATCAAACTCGATGGCTTTGGTTGATAATAAATCCAACAAAGTTTGACTCAGACGGGTCCAATACATGGCATGACGGTTCTAATACACGGCAGCATCCGTGAGCACGACACTTTCTGTTTTTTCTTTCATCTTGTACATGACGGCTAGTATCCATAAACGTTTCCATTCACTGTCTTTAAGTTCTGTCCGTAACTTTTCGTTTTGAAGATACTGCATGGTGACTTGTTTAAACTGTGACATATTCTGTGAGGTGTAGACTTTTATAGTTTACATTGCGTCCATATCAGTTTAAACATCATACGTAGCAAAGTGATCCACGAAGGGACGTGACGTCGATGAACGCGAAACAAACGATCTCGGTAGGCTTCAAATAACACAGGCGACAACCCTCGTCTTAGACATTCATAGTAGAACATAACATCAAATGGTCTGACGCGTCCATTACACCGCTCTAGGAAAGCTAGAAACATCGCCTCAGGACAACTGGTTTGAAAGTCCTCTGAAGAAATCAAGTTTTGGACAAGTACATTTCCTTCCTCTCCCATTTGAGCAAAAATCCATTGCATAAGACGCTCTTTAGACAAGCTGATAATAGCAACGACTGGTTTAAGACAGTTCTGGTCTCTTTTTATAGCTCTCCAAAGCTTGAAAAAATTATATTGTTCACTAAACACAAAGGAATCACTCACATGGATTGTTTGGTTTAAACACATTTATTATCTATCAGCCTATATACATGCGGGAACGTGGGTCAAGCCCTAATGACTAGACGTCCCTTTTCTTTTATAAAAATTGGAAGGAGTGCCAGAAGCCATGTCACAGCCGCACCCATTCGCCGAGGGGGAAAACTATTTACAAGTGAAAAAAAAAATTACATTATTTAATGAGCAGCGGCGTATCCATACGGGTAAGATTGAAATGTGTGTGGGTCAAAGACTCGCTTGTCAAATACAAGCTTGTAATGTTGAAATTGTGGAAAAGTAAATAAATCTGAAGTTTTGGTGTCGCGAACAATATGAAGACTGTTGACAATTTGACGCTCGCGTGGCTTAGTTAGTGGTTGTTGAATTTCTTTGAGCAGATTTTCTCGAAGCGCATCATAATTCAACTGTTGTTGTCCTTCGCAATTTAACTTGAAACCGCGTCCTTTGCATTCCTTCTTTCCCTTTTTTGTCAGGTATCCGTAGTTTTTAGGACCGCCGCTGACAAATTCAGTGATGTGATCTCCGGGATCGAGTTCACTGGTAAATTCTCCTAAGTAGACACCTAGAGTCGGGTTGTACTGATTGGGGCGATGCAGGTAAATTACACTGTCGGTATCCATGTAGAGAACACGTTCGTTGAGCTTTTCTAATGTCTCGTACAGATGCAAACGAGCGTAACAAGTTGTAAAGCAGGCCACAAAGATGTTCAAGTTTGGTAACAACGGGACATCGTTTTCGTGGTGTTTGTAGAGGACTTCTACAATGTCATCATCGATGACGGTCACTTGCTGCACTTTGTACGCATCCGTTTCTAAATGTTCATGGAACTTTACCGGATCATTGAACTGGCGCACTTGGGTTTTGTTGAGAAGTTGTCCGAACTTCCCCCAGAAGCTGTTAAGCATCATCTTGGCTAAGGATCTCAAACCAGGGTTTTTCTTCACCTTGTGGTACTCCAGTTGAATGCCTTCATGCTCAAAGTAATTATGGAGATAGGCTTGACGCTTGCTTTCGTCAGTACCCACATGCCCAGGCCACCCACTAGCTTCCTGTTTAATTTTAAGCCAAGTATTGATGTAATCTTTAAAAAGATCGCATGATTTCTCTTCGAAATGCCACACTTCATGGAGCTGTACCATCTCGTACCCCATTTCCAGCGCTTTTTGTACTTCTGGGGTGCACCACGTACCCGTCAAATACCGTTCTTGCGGTGTGTGTTGACACCAAGACGAACGCTCTGATCGTGGTTTCATCATTTCAGTTTCAGCACAGGTTCTGCAAAGTGGAAAAACCAACTTGTCTTCACAGCGGTGAGGAAGGACTGGGTGGTAGAGACCGTAAGGAGGCAACAGGGTGTAGCGAACCAACCCAAAGTACTGGGGCCATTGTTCCACGGAAGGACTGCTAATGAAGACAGGATGTTTCTTCGGGTACTCTTTAGTTTTATTTACGAACGGGTAGAGACTTGTGAAATCCACGTAGCGGATTTCTTCTCCTTCTTGAATTTGATGGTAAAGCTTGATTGCATTTGTACGACCACCAAAGAAGGCGTCTCGAGGCTGTAAAGGTGGCTGTAAGTCGAGGTCTTGTACAAAATCAGCCACCTCTTTACATTCTTGTTTTAATCGCTTCCAACGACATTCCCACATTTCTTTCACCAAATACGCTCGGCTTTCAAGATGAGTTATCTTTTTCAGTGTGCGTTGGTGTACTTCACGCATTGTCACTCCAATGTGTCGGGAGTGAATTTCGTCACGGTTTGGAAAGCAAGAAGGGCAGCCATGGAAATAACATCCCATGAACTCATACACAGTGTTAGTGCATGCATCATAACCATCAACATGATAGTGTGAGTTAGGAACCAGGTACTCTCCTTGGTTTTTGGCATGTTGGATTCGGTCAACTCGAACGGTGGGAGGTTCGTCAGGATACGCCAACGCCATCAGATCTTCTGCCATTCGATCTTCCTCACTGAGTGCTGAACGTTCAGCCCGTCTTAACTGTTCTTCTTCCCAGTAGAGCCACTCCATTGCAACATGGGATTGATTCATGTTGCCACGCCAACCCATTAAAGGTTCATTGGCTAAAGTTCCCTCGACCATTCTGTTCATGCGAAAATCTGCATTACACGCAGAAGCAATCGTCATCTTTGTGAAGGGGTTAAAGCCTGAAATATTTTCAAACAAAGTTTTGAAAGTCAAACAGCCTTCTTTCAAGAGTTGTACATCAGATTCACAGTAAGCAATCAACTCCTCTCGAAAATCAAAGGATTGACCGTTCTGTTTCTTTTCTTTGTACCATTCTTCAAATTCTTTTCGCCCCTTGACTGACATGTGCTGAGGAGTGTAATAATCAATGGCAGGCATCTCTCCCACATACTCTTGGTGATCTGGTACATTGAACTGATGAGGAAAATAGCCCTTCTTTAACTCTGAAATCCCAAACGTTTTGGGAAAAGCAGATAGGGGCATTTGAAAAAAAGACAGACTGTCAATGAAACGAATGTCGTCCAAGGTCAGCTGCAAAATTTTGGCTCCATTAAGAACACGATCTATCAGGCGTGCTTGTTTCCGATACTCCTTCACGCAGAAATGCCCATCATGACCTTGGAAATTATGCGCTATGACAGTTAAGGGCTGTTGACCATTCTCGGTCAAAGTCTCTAACCAGTTCAAAAATTGCTTTACACAGTCTGGTCCTTCAAACCGATGCATGGTGTCACGTTCTTCAACTTGTGCAATGAGTAAATTGGGTTCATGCTGTTCTTTTGATTGCATTGCTTCTATGTCAAAGAAAACAAGAATCGGCGGTTTCTTTTCGTCGTTTTCCTCCTCGGTTTCCACACCAGTTTCATTGGAAGCAGGACCTCGTTTGCGTGATTTGTGTTTTGAATGTTTACGTTTCCTTTTTTTGCTTTTCAGGCGTTCCTCTTCCTTCTGTTCGGCGGGTGATTTGAGTCGTTGACTAACGCATTTGTGAACGCGTAAATCCACATAATTCTTACAAGATGGACATTCGCCATGGTAGCATTGATGTTCCTTAATGTTCGACCATCCTACTTCTAGTTTGTGACACATGCGACATCGACGCCGTGTGCCACAAACGGTTTTACTCATAACAGGTTCTGGTTTGTTTTGAGTATTTTTGAAGCGGTGAGCGTCAAAACAGGTGGTACCAAAGAAACATCGGTTGCAGGCGACGCAAGGGAGTGTGGCCTTTTGGCGATGCTTCAATGCTTCCAGAAAATCTGGACAGCCTTCTTGCAGACAGCATCGACACAATACAGCTTTGTGACACTTGTGTTTGTCTTTAGTGTTGTACGGGTGTTGACATTTGTAGCAGAAATAACTACTTCCAAAAAGTCCGGGCAAACTGGTGACCACATCATAATGTCCGTCCACATAAAGAAGAACAATCTTTTTGCCTTTAGAATCTTTTGAAAAGGATGTCACTCGATAGTTTAAACGACTGTCTACTACGAGCAGTTCATAGTCTTTCAGACTGTCTGTTTGCGCAAATGTTTTAAGTTCCTCATAGCCACAAGGACCTAAAGACACCCCGGCCTCCACATGAAGTTCTTGCGCTGCTCTCTCCTGGATTTTGCCACCATGACGAAATGAACTATATTGAGGGTGTGCATCCACTTTAGCTCTAGCGGTCACAATAGCGCGTGCGCAACACAAATCATCACTGTTTTTAATTTGAATGATGCTGCGCTTGTACACACGTAAAGATTGAATACTTTGATGGCCAGCTTTGCTTTGTCGTGACTTGCCTCGGCCTCGAGGCGCAGCACTGGCACGAGTGATAGATAGTTGAAATGAATCATCCATTTCGAATTGTTGATTACTGTTTAACATGTTTTGTAAACGTTGGACGATAGCATCTACACCTGCCCCATTCTGACGGAATTCAGCGATGCGACCACCCCAACCATGGTAACTATTTCCGATTCGATTTGAAGCTAAATTGATGTACAGTCGATCTTGGTCTCTGTCGTCATCGTCAGACAATTCCAAGACTTGTTCTATAGCTCTTTGCAGACCATCACGAATGGCTGTTGTAATGCTGTCAGCAGGGATGAACCCACCACGTTGTTGTATGCGTGTGGTAAAATGTCGCTCATGTACCCCATGGCGTTGACTGATTTGATTGATGTACGGCTGTAATTGAAATTCCAAGACCCCGGGCTCATGGCAATGAATGTTCGCCCCACAATAGCTTTGAAATTCACTTTGGCTCTCATAGCTTTCAGCTGCTTCTACGCACAAGCTGTCGTCTTCAAGCGATGCTTCTAAGCTTAATTCGTTCACTTCCCCCCCATCCATGTTATCCTCATTGCTGTTTTGATCTAAAGTGGAAATGATAAATGTCAAAAGGGTATTTGGCTTTTATACCCTATAAGGTTATCACAGATTCGTTCTTTTTTTTATTATTATTATTATTTTTTGCTTTTCATACTTGGTTGTTTCATACACCAAAGTTTGCAAATGTGTACCCTCTGCGGTGCAGTTTTTTTTTCTCGATCCGAAAGCTAGTCATGCTCGAAAAAATGTCAAGATTTGACTTGAGCCCTCATTACTATAACCTCATGTTTATTCAGCATAGTAAATGACTTGAGTCCGCGTTACTATGACGTTATGTAGTCAGCGAATAACCGAGGACCCAAAGAAGTGTTTGTGTAGTCGTCACGACGTTTCCTATTAACCAATTCAAGATGGCGACCTTTGCATTTTGATTTATTCCGAGTAGTGTAAGACTTGAGGCAACAGTGCTGTTTGACACTATGTAGTCAGCGGTTACCCACCCTCCACCCAAGGACTTGATCGAGTGTCTGTGTAATCGTCACAAAGTTTTCCTATTAATCAATTCAAGATGGCGACCTTACTAAAATGTTTGATTTATTCAGAGTAGTGTATGACTTGAGCCCACAATACTATGTAGTCAGCGGTTACCCACCCTCCACCCAGGACTTGATCGAGTGTTTGTGTAATCGTCACGAAGTTTTCCTATTAATCAATTCAAGATGGCGGCTATGTCGTCATGTAGTCATCGATTACACATCACTACAGGCTTTACTTTATTCAAGATGGCGTTCATTCGTATATTATCAGGACTACAGTAAACGTTCGATTATAATCAATCCTCACTCACTTTGAAACGCAAAATTCCGTCCAATAATAAGCCCTTCCCAGTAAGTCATTAAAAAATAATATACGCCCAAGGATCATAATCGAAAGTTTACCGTAGTTTCATAAGAAAACCAATAGTTTGTTTATAATACGGGAGACGAAATGAACAACAGCTAAAATATAAGGTTTATCAGATTTCTTTTCTTATTTCCTTTTTGTATAGCAGGTTTTTCACCCGTGGTTTGAAAGCGAATTAAGCTCGCGATCAACGGTTTATTAACATGAAAGCACCTAATTTCTTCAAATTTGCCTCGTACGTTAAACTCATGTCTCGGAAAACATTTATCCTTGAGACAAAAATGACAATGCACTAGTTCACTCATAGATTGTCCTATTTTAAACGAATACACTTGTGAGGGTCAAAGATATTTCAGGTTGAATACACGCTTTCACGAGGGCTTCTGCAACTTGAAAATCCTGGACGAGACGGCAGCGGCAGCGGCAAGAATGACACCGCTGGACTAAATTAAAGAAATCTCTGTGAACAAAAAGAATACTCTAAAACTAAACATACGCATAAGAATCACAGTTGGAAGCTCTAACATTTACACGGACACATTTGTCTTACCTGGATCAGTATAGGTTCTTTCTGAGAGAACTCCGTCGGCTGACATACAACTCTTTCCCGTACAAACTGTAATATAATAAAAAAAAACATGTTTTAATCATCAAAACTTTGATTATTTAAAAAGAAAAACTTGAAGCGCATCACAATTACTGCTACCGAAACAATTAACGCTTTAAATTTAACGCCCAAAAAGGAATTCAAATGCGTTGGCTTCTAAACCGCGCACAAAATTTTGTTTCGTACAAAGTTGATCGGTTTAAAGAAAAACATTTTCCAAAGAGAACTAATCTTCAAACGGGCTTGCTTTCAAACGAACGCGATTTTTGTTTACAAACCTGGAGTGAATAAAACGCATCACAATTATTGCTACCGAAACGTTTCCCGCCGGTTTTACCGCCTAGAACGAAAAACCGTTTGCCCCCCCCCCCCCCCCCCCCGAGAAATCAAATTTCTGCACACAGGTTTTCGTACAAACTAACTCGATTTAAAAACGTTTACTAGCGAGAACTAAACTACAAACAAGATTGCTTTGAAAAAGAAAAAAAAAACTTTGCTAGCGAGGAGTAAGCTTCAATTGAGATTGCTTAGAAACATACGTGCGTCATTTCATTCAAAATTGCGGCGTTAAAAACTGAAGGAATCTTACCTGTCTTCGCAACGATTCTTCTCTCTGTTCTTACTGCTTGAACGACGTCCTTTACTCTTCGAATGCTTGTAATGAATTGAAGTCAGGCAAAGCGACACTACAGTTATTATCGATGAAAAAAAGAACGGTGAATGGTTCTTTTGAAAGTCAACCACGAGTGGGCGCTATCAGAAGACGTGTAGAGATTGGTCTGTTCCATCTGAGTCACGAGGAGACGCTACTTTCCAAATGATCTTTATTGGTTATTGCAAACGTAAGCACGAGGGACGCTAAAGTCCATCTTAATTCTTGAATGGGTTTTCAAAGCCATCCGTATATAGACGCTAATATCCGAACTAAGATAAGTGAGCTGATTGGTTCGTCCCAAATACAATAAAAAAAATAACAATAGAGCAAACGAAGTTGTAACGGTAAGAAAGAACGGCAAAAGCGGGAAAAAATCACTTGTCCTTGACAACTCGCTCGCTTGACAGCAATCCGGTTACTCTCCCCTTACTCTCCGCTTACTCTCCGCTTACTCTCCGCTTACTCTCCGCTTACTGTTACTTTCGAACAACATGGCCCAATCTGGATCTTCACAATGGTCTGTAGAAGAACGAGGAGAAGATGGAAGAAGATGTGTAATTTGTCTCAACGAAGAAAGCGATGGTTGGGTTACGTCTTGTTGTGGCCAGCCGATCCACAGAAGGTAAGTTTGTTTTCTCATGGTTTCCCCACTCCAGTGATTTCCAATTCGATCTGGATAATAAGGGCCCGTTTGAGAACCAGCTAAGTCTGAAATAACTTTGCTGTCTAAATATCGTGTTTTCTTTTTGTTTAAGATGCCTAGAACGCTGGCTTGAAACGCCAGGAGCAACGGAAACCTGCCCCATGTGTAGGACGCCAATGTCAGAGGTGAGAGTGCTCTTGGAAAACGATAGAGAACTTTTAAAGAGCATGTTTGATGTAAAATTAGTGTCCCAGATTAGTGCGCATACATCAAGAACATCAACTATAAGGTATCACGCACCATTTCTCTCCTTCGAAGGACGTAATTGGATTTACGTAGAAGTTAAAACGGTACAGAAACTTATCGCGTTGATCAACGTCATGGATGACGCAAAGTTTTATCAAGAATTTGACGACTGAAAAAAAAAACCTTACATAGCGCGCATTACTTGTTTTCAGACATATTTCAGTAAATATGAAATTTAATTTGAACGCTTTTATAGAACGGACAGTGAATATGGCTTAAGATTTAATGTGCATTTCGGAAAAGTGAAATGCGTTCTTTAAAAACATCGTTCTGATCTGTATTGGCATTCTTAAAACCGTGCAGTTAAATACGCCATTTTAAAGAGATTGCTTTATTCGTAATTTTGGCGCGCATGATGCTCGACGCATTAAGTATGTGGATTATGTGAGATTATTTTCGATCAGAGCTATTTTATTATGTAAGTGTTTACAATGGAATGTATTTTGTTGTTGTTGTTCTTAGATACTCGTCTTAACAGAACAAGACAGGAACTACTTTAAACAATATAAATTTTATACGAATCCTTTTTTAATTACAAAACGAAACGAGGATTACGTAGCAATTAAAAGTGTACATCTAACAGAGAAAACAAATTTTGTTGCTCGCTTCAACCGAAAAACGCGGGAAGAGATGTTAGCGTTTTGTAAAAGTGCGAGCCTGACACAAACAAATAATACACGGTCGGGAAATTTTGATAATATATTTTCGTTTATTTCACAGTATTAAACAAAGTAAACAAGGACACTTTTTTACTAGAAAAAAGCACACGTTCCTGCGTGTAACATAAGAGTACAGAAACACAAAATATGGACGTCTTGTCACTACGACAAGACACACGTTCCACTTGTAATTAGGCAATAAAAATGTTCTTTAACAAAGTTCCATTTGTTCAGTGCGTTTTTCCATGTTCTGCTCCGTGATAAAAGTTCTTCGAAACAGGGCTTGAACCTCGGGGTAAATGACATTCAAATGATTCAGTCTGTGACCAATGATAGCACTGTTAAAAGCCAGGCTGGGGGGTTTCTTGACAGGAACAAATTTCATATCCGCTTTATAACCGGTTCCTTTTTCATTCATACTATATGTAGAAAACGAAAACCATTGTTTCTCTTTAGGGCAAAACACATACACCTTTTTGTTGAGATCCAAAGCAAGTTGTACGGCCCAGCCAGTTCCACCTGTCACTTGCGTTTTATCAGGGGTGAACTCTCCAAAAGCGTAGACCGTATCCACTCCATTCACCACACAATAATTACGTCTCAAGAGATTGTTACTGGCTTCCAATACAATAGGGAAGGTCCGTTTTAGCACTCGATTTGCATGTTTGAGATGTACATCTGCCTCTTTCAGTTTATCATCAGTGAGCACGCGAACGTTTTGAAAATATTCTTGTCGCTCTGCAGGGGTATGAAACTGGGGATCGTTGAACACTCGACATTTCGCGCGAGCCAAAAAATGATCACGTGGTACCAAGACGTGAAAACGGCAGCCATATCTCTGGGCTTCTTGTATACTGAAATCATCTGTACCCAAGGCGCCTCCGCTGACAATTAAATGGTTGCGTTTAGCGTTGCAAGGGTTGTAAGTCTCGCACCAGTCCATCGAGAAGGAAACGCAAGTCATATTTTAGAAACAGAATCTCGTCCAACAGCCTTTTCAGTTGAGCTAAAGCCTCGTTCAGACCTTCTGTACGCAACTGGATGTCATTTAAATAGTCTTGAATGCGATTGCTGTCTCTCATCTCACACATGTTTTGTCATAAACTCTATACAACCACAGCACGACACTCATATAGTCAAGCAGTATGACCTAATAAGGGAAATATTGCTCATACATAAGCGTTTATGACCTAATACGGAAAGTTACCGCTAATCCCATACTTTTTATTTTCCCTATTAGGAAAAATACCGCTCATATTAACATTCATAAGCGACATGACCTAATAAGATTGAGCAAGCTCGGGCAAACTTAGCTGTGCTTGGGCAAGCCCTCTTAACCCATTGTCTTGTGGGATGACGTCACTTTTTCATATTACACCCTTTTATTATGTAGATGATGAAAGCGGGTGACTGACAAATGACCATTACAAGAGTCACTTGATCAAGTCTGAATTGCGTTGAATTAAGCTCAAAGCTTCTTCTGACCATGGATGAAGTTGACAAAGTGAAACGACAAAGAATAGCAGGTCTTATCGGACATGTGTTTCACCTTTCTTATGCAGCGATGTTTGACAAACTCATTCAAGAAGAAAAGCTGAATCAGTGCAACGGGTGCGCAAATGGAATCAAGGGGTCATTTCATATAGAATGTCCAGAAAGACTAGAAAGAAAAGAGGAAACACCAATGGACATAGACTCTGTTGTTAGTGGCATTCAAAAACTTTCTCTGACAAATTGATCATGTGTAATTTCTAGGACCCGACGCATGTATCTAAGATCTTTTTTCATTATTAAACTTATAGTTGAATTTGTTACAAACGTTTGAAGCTGTGATGCTCTCAGTTATCTAGTTGTTTTAATAAAACATCTTTCAAAACGTACATCAAACGTGTTGTTTTGTTTTCTCAAAGTACTCTTAAAGCTCACTGTCATCCATAACCAGCTGGGGCAAGCTTGGACAAACTTGGGCAAACTTGAGCAAGCTTTCGCTCATCTCCCCTCCCGTACCCCCCCCCCCCCCCCCCCCCCCCCCCCTTCCAAGATAGATAGATATATAGATAGATAGATAATCTTTATTTAAACACGGTAAAAATTCGTCAGCCTAAAATCATTATAATACTAACACAAAGCAATAAACTAATATTAAAAAATATCTATATATGAAGAATTTAATAAATAATAAAAAGCTGCTTTCCACGAATGCCGTGCCTTATAGTTCCTCTTTGAGAAGTCGTTTAAATTGCCCAAGGGACTCAGCTTTCCTTACATTATGAGAAAGGCTGTTCCAGAGCATGGCGCCACTATAACTGAAACTATTTTTATAATAGTTTGTGCGCGGCAATGGAACATTAAGTTTATCCTCAGAGTCCCTTAGGTTGTAACTAATTTCTCGCTTCTCAAATTTAGAACTTAGATAGTTTGGAGCCAACCCGTGTAGAGACCTATAAACCATCGTAGCTCTTTGAATTTGTTGCTGGCAAGCAAGATTTTTCCATCCTAGGAGTTCTAATAGATTACCAGCATCTACGTCATAGTCTGAATAGGTCAAAACACGGGCTGCTCTGTTTTGTAGCTTTTGTAGTTTATTCTGTTTCAATCACGCGCGAATATTATGTCAGCCATTGTTCTTTGCGTGGATCCACGCGCGTTTGCATAAATTATCCCACGCAATTAATGATATGCGAAAAAGTCATGGGGTACGATTCCACCAATCAGATGGCTGGATTTCGACCTCTTAGCCAATCAGAACCCAATGCATAAATTTGCCCCTGTGGGCTTATACTACTACTGATATCAGTATAAAAAGGGGACAAAAGTTGTTAACAAAGGTTCCTTGTTAACTTTGTGAACTTTTGTCCGGGGGAGGGTTAGTTCTTTCTTCTTTATAGAAGCTATATTAGGGCATTGAGGATATGGTTGGTTAAACCGGTTAGGATTTCAAAAAGGGCGTCACATACCGCCACTACAATTTTTGGGGAGCACCCCGTACCTATTGTTAATTTCCTTAGGGTATTGGGATGTCATGAACTTGTCATATCTCACGATACGTCACTACAAAGGTATTAAGGTTCTTATTAAGTTTCGATATCTCACGTTACCTATCAATCTTTCAAATTTGTTTTTATGTGGATGTGTCCGAGACGTTCTACGCTCTTTGCGTCTTATGCTTTTTGTTTCCTGTCGAGTTGCACTTGGGCCTCTTTTATTGTTTCTGTCTTATTCATCATGACTGTTGTTGTATCTTTGTCCGCTTTTTGAGGTTAATAGCAGAGTTAGTTGACTAATGCAGAGAACGGGTTGCTGCAAGAAAACAGTACATGATTTCCACTTATATTTTCGAAATAGACACTTCATTGTATTTTCTAAGCTGTAGGCGATAAAGAACGGGTTTTACACTATAACATTTATAACGAATTATTTCAAATACATCGAGCTTGTTTGAAATTTGTCACGCTTTATGTTTGCACCCAAAAACTAAAACTAAAACATCAATTCCCTGCGAACTATGTCAGCAGATGGCTAAAATTTTCTGCCTGCCCTCCGTGGGCATATCCCACAAGAATTGCTAAAGTTTATTTACGATGAGATGCACATGTATGCATAAAAAGGTATTGAATTAAGCTGGAATGGAAACTAAAGGATAACGTTTGCTCCGGGACCGTAAAGTATCACAAAAGAAAAGATCACATAGCTTGTATATAACACTGACATTTATTTATGACTTAAATTAATGACTTAAAATTATTAGCTTAAATAGAAACTTGAAATGTCAATTTAATATTTCGACAATAAATTATTTTTGTTGAAGATATTGTTGCACATAATTAAAACAACCCAGATTCAGATAGAAATCACTAACGGAAATAGTCTTTCGGACAGGAACCACCATTTAAGAAAAAGACTGGTAGTCTCTTTATGTACCCCCTCTCGCCCCACCTAAAACAACATTTAGCTTTATTTGTATGACTGTAGATTTTACAATATTGCAAAAGCTTACAACTAACTAACAAAAGGAAAGAAAACAAAAATGATAATGATATTCACGTTGGAATAATTAAATTATATTGGTAACAATTTGATCTCGAGAATCAAAACAAGATGAAATAAATTTAATTAATTGCATGTTTACAAAGTAAATGGAAGAATTCATTAATTCTATGATCAATTCAGTTACGGGTAAATGGCTAATATTTGGTATAAAAGTCTGTATTTTATTGTAAAAATTATCTCTTATTGTTGCGGATTTTGAACAATAGAAAAGAAAATGGATTTCGTCTTCGATTTGATTTGAACCACCAACTGGGCAAAGCCTTTTGTCTCTGGGAATTTTGTTGTATCTGCCAAGTTCGATCATAAGTTTATGATTACTTATACGTAATTTAGTTTATACCCTCCTATCAGATGCTCTTCTAGTTAGGCCTAGATAATTTGAGGGGGTATATTCGTTCTTAAAACTGTTATAAAATTCTAGTTTTTGACAATGCTGAAGTATATGTTGCCAATAAGAAATATATTTCTGTTTCATTAAATTTGTACAGTGTTTGACTTCAGCGGTGTTTAATAAATTGGGGTTAAAATTTCTGAAATTAAAATATTCGGATATCTTCATAAGATTGGAGTGAAAGCTAATTTTACCATTCGAGTGAAGATCTAACGAGATTAAGAAAGATTGTTTAACAAAAGAGTCTTGGGGCTTATTTTGAAGGTATAACAAGTAGTTGAGGATTCTTAGATTAATGGCAATATTTAGAGGAAATTGACCAAGTTCAGCTCTGCACGCAATATTAGAATATTACTCACTTTGAAGGTAGCGTTTACAAAACTGAAGATGCGTTCTTTCAATTTGTGAGCTATCCCAAGCCTTAAAATCAGATTTGGTATATCCACCCCAAATTTCACTATTATAGAGCAAAATTGGGGATATCATTGTATCAAAAATTTTACAAGCAAGGGACGGATTTAGCTTACTAAAATCTGTGTGTCGCCTCAGACTGAAAAGGGATGTTACGGGGGTCTGGGAACGAGCATTCAGCGGTATTCGCCATAAAATATAGGTCCTTCATATATGCATGGTTGTTATTGTAAAGAAATTTCAAAACGGTGGTCGCGACGAGAAAGCGAACCACGGAAAAAGCAAATTATACCTTTCATCTCAGGTAATAAGATTTAAAAGGAACTTGGAATCGTAACGTTGTGTTTATTTGTGCTTTGTACCGTCTGGCAGAGGCAGTGTATCACCGTTTTTGCAGCGACGAATCGAAACGAATAAAATCGAGATCAATCAAACTCAAAGCAGTAGTGACACCCAGAACTATGCTTTTATTCCTGATCACATACAAGTATTGCTTCTACAAAGAATTCAAAGGTAAAAAAACAAAGCCTGATAAATGAACAGTATATTTATTCAAGATCTGATACATACATGTATGTTTCTGTACAGATCAAAAACAGTTTTGTATTAAGAAGTTTTTTCTTAAAAGTTTTAACAGTAATAACCAACATATTTTCTAGTCATTGCTTTATTTAACAGAAACCGTGTGCAAGTAGAGTTTAGCTTATTATGTTAGTGCAATTTTGCCCTTTGTAGAAATTTTGTGTTATTTTGCAATTGTGTCATGTTAATCAGTGTTAATCATTTATATTACCATAGACTGAAGGAAAAATAGAATATCAACTATCGAATGTCAACTAAACATATCAAAAAACTGCTCAAAGACAAACATTTGATGGTACACCGTTACTGCGCCTTTCAATAACATGCGGAATTTAAAATTCAAATCTCCACCAACGGTTGCGTTATTCCCTGCCGTCAATCATAATTAATACGAAAGCCAATGGACCATGTAAAAAAGAAACAAACAAAATGGATCGAAATCTACCAATCATAACGCACGGACGTGACCCTTTGAACTCATTGAAGTGAAGATCTGTTTCCTGAGAGGTAAGCTAAGATGATTGACAGCAGTGTAAAACGCAACCGTTGGTGGAAATTTGAATTTCAAATTCTGCATGTTATTGAAAGGCGCAGTAATTGCCTACCATGTAACAAAAACTTGACAAGAACATACAATTCAGGGACATAAGTTGTATTGTTCATCTCCCCAAATCCCCCCCAAATCCCACATCCAAATGATCTTTACATGAAATCTAACAATGTCAAACCAGATGTAAATCAGTTGACAAGGAAATATACCTATTCTTATGGAAATCTGCAGGCAAGCTACAGAATGCTGGACTATTGTGTCCAAGCCTGTGAATTCTGAAACATGCCATTTAAATGCCTTTTAAATCTTATTTTTGAAAGGTTAACATAAAAACTAAACAAAAAGAAAAAAAAAACAGTATAAAAACCTGACCAAAAGTTAAAGTGGCGTGTGAAGACCTTTTTTGGGTTTGAAATTAGCAATCTGTGGACTTTTTTTGGGTTAGAAAAATTTGTGTTGATTTGTTTTGGGTGAAAGATTGTGGTTATGACTTTATTGGGAGTTGACCAAAAGCAAAACCCAGGGTTCTAAAACAAGCAATATATTGTATCAAACAATAAATTGTATCAGTTTCAAGAATGATTGCAGTCTGCCTAAAGTTTGTCATAGATCACTGACAGATACATCATGAATTAAGAAAGGTGAATGCAAAAACTGTCTGCAACTATCTTGATGTGTTTTTGTATTAACTTTTTTATAGAGTGAAAAAAAGGAACTTTTTTGGGTTACGTTCTGGGCCATCATACTTTTTTTTGGGTCTGGTTTTAGGACTTTTTTGATAATGCACTTTTCAGAAAAAGTCTTGTATACTTTTGAATGTAAGGTATAGCATAATTATAGGGAAGGATTTAGGAACTGACATTTACTTTGTGCCTTGACTGTAGGTGCCAAACAAACAATAACTTTCAGAAGGATAACTAACTTCTAAAATGAAGTCTTATGTACTGTGGACATGTATGCACCTCTGGATATTTAAGGCTGCCTTGAAAGAGCTGATTGATTTAAACTTTTATAGCCATGTACTTGTTGAAATGATAAACAAAAGCATTTGCATAAGTAGTGGACAAAAATGAACTAAACTATGAACATATTTCTGAAACTGAAAGCAGAACACCTATTGAATTCATTTTTGCTACTTTCACTGGAAAACTTGGACCATTTACAGACTTCATAAAATGTCTATAAGTCTTGAATTTACAGACTTGGTACTTTCACCTGTTAAAAACAAAATCTCTGTAAATTCTTTTGACAGACATTTTATATAGTTTTGTTGTCTTGTTCTTTATAAAATGTTTGTGAAATGTTTATAAATTCTAGGAGTTGTAATGAGAGGAGAGACTTACAATTTACAGACTTTACAAAATCTGCCAACAATGTTTGTAAATCTGCTGTTTACAAAGATTTTATAATGCCTAGACTTCTAATATAAAATGTCTGTAAATGGCACTGCGTAATTTTAATGTTAATTCAGTTACCAAATTTCTGTAAATAACATCTAATGACAAACGGGGAATTATAAAATATCTGTAAGTTGACACAAACAAACATAATCTTTCTCCTAATCGTCCAAATAGAATATTTAAAGCTACATCCGGTGTTCACTCACATAATCTAAGAAATTCAAAATACAACCTTTCCGTTCCTAGACCGAGTACTGAAGCAGGCAAACGAAGTTTTCAGTATCGCGGTTCTGTTCTCTGGAACAGCATGCCTTTGAGCGCTAAGATGTAGTCCACTCTTAGCTCTTTTAAATCATGCATTTACATTCTATCTAATTTAATGATACTTCATAAAGGATACTTTTTATAGTTTTTAGTATAATCCCGTATAGATAATGAATTTAGTCAGATAATTTAATGTAGTTAAGTAATTAATCTATTGTTGTTTAAGGCTCGACGGAAGAGCATGTATTATGAATTGACAACGCATAATATAAATAAAGTTTACCTATCTAACGGGACATTATAAAATCTCTGTAAATTGACACAAACGGGGCACTATAAAATCCCTGTAAATTGACACAAACGGGGCACTATAAAATCTCTGTAAATTGACGCAAACGGGGCACTATAAAATCTCTGTAAATTGACACAAACGGGGCATTATAAAATCTCTGTAAATTGACGCAAACGGGGCACTATAAAATCTCTGTAAATTGACACAAACGGGGCATTATAAAATCTCTGTAAATTGACGCAAACGGGGCACTATAAAATCTCTGTAAATTGACACAAACGGAGCATTATAAAATCTCTGTAAATTGACCCAAACGGGGCACTATAAAATCTCTGTAAATTGACGCAAGCGGGGCATTATAAAATGTCTGTAAATTGACGCAAAAGAGTAAAACTGACTAATTTTTTTAGTAAAGTAGGAATTTTACTCGATATTTTGAGTTAGTTTACTTAAAATTTAACTTAAATATTTAATCCAACGTAGTGAGTTAAAACAACTCCTCAGTGTGAGAAAATCAAGTGAAAGTCACTTTTACTCAAACATACGATTAAAAACTTACTCACCGCAGTGAGTCAGTGCTTTTCACTCAAATTCAAAATATGAGTTAATTCTTAACCCAGTGAAGAGAGATGAAACAACTCTTTATTTTGAGTAAACAGCGGGTGCAACAGTCCGACATCTACTCAAACGTGAAAGCACACACATAAGGGACGGACCATTAGATTTTTGAGGGGGGGTTGGGCAAATACCAAAAAGAAATTCGAGCACGGCCTTGAACTGCAAAAAAA
Organism: Dendrophyllia cribrosa; assembly: GCA_024195265.1. Lineage (NCBI taxonomy): Eukaryota > Metazoa > Cnidaria > Anthozoa > Scleractinia > Dendrophylliidae > Dendrophyllia > Dendrophyllia cribrosa. The sequence continues at coordinate 1,780,335 of JAJLRJ010000008.1, read as the reverse complement.
ATATCGTGCAAAACAAAAACCCCAGAACAAAAAATTCCTGCAAAGCTTTATATTTTTAGAACAATATTTTATATCCAGGAGCAGATGGTCAGAACACAAATAAATCACACTGAAGTCGTTGTAGAATGTTAGCGACTTATGGGTGCTTGGGGAGGATCAAATGTTCTATCTTTTCATTGGCTTGTTTAGTTTAGCCAATAACAATGGTTTATTTTTGACCCGACGTAAGTTGTTTCTTTGTAGGCTTTTCAGCTGATTTCATAAGCATGTAAGATATTTTCTGACACAAGGAATGGCTCTTTTATAGTTGTACAGTGGCATTGTAGGTACATGTATATCTCAATGGATGAGAAATACTTTGTTTATGTGTTGTACAACAAGCTTGTAATTGCAGGGGCGGCGCTACCGGTGGGGCAGGTGGGGCATTTGCCCCACCAACTTTCGACAGCTCAAAATGGCGGTGGGCGGAGATGAATAGTGTAGCAACATCCTTTGACCAGATGTGATGGCGGGGCGCTTTAATGCATTTTTTTAATAGAGTTTGCAAAATAAATATTCCGTGAATTAATCAAAAGCCTACAATTTTAGCATCGGAGATATTGTGACTTTAAACTGGAGATTGGATATTGTGAACCAAGCATTTCAATACCCCTTGAGTTACTCGGACGTCAGCTATCGGACTCCAGCTACCGACAAATCCATCAAACAAATCCATTAATGCTGTGAGTTAGCGCTCGGCCTCTGCCCTAAGAAGGCTCAAGACATATCTACGAACAACCTATGTCACAAGAAAGATTAAATCATTGCATTATCCAGACATTGCATTAACTGACAAATTGAACATGGCTGACATTGGAAATCAGTTTCTTTCTGCCTCCAATGACAGAGAAAATCGCTTTGGAAAATTCGTTTCCAAAGCCTTTCCATACTGAAAAGAATTGCAGCGAATATTTGAGTGACAGTCGAATTTACTTTGAACAAACAACCAAAATGGAGTTACACCCAAGTACTAGTTTCAGAAAGTGTTTCGTGTAACTACATGTACTTTTCATGAGAATTAAACTGAACTCAAAGCTGGCCTTGGAAACTGTTTCTCCGGTCTCAGGAACACTGGATTAATAGCATTTCAGAGAGTTTCATTTCAAAAATTCCCCGGGGGAGCATGCCCCCGGACCCCCTAGCACTATAAATGATTAAAATAACTTCAAAACCACTTGTATAACGGTTTTACAGTTGTAATCATTTATAGTGCTAGCCCCTGAAGCTTTGTTTTGCAAAGCGAAATATTGGGCACTATTATATTCCACTTTTATTTTATTTTATTTGCTTCTGTTCTGTTTTTCTACCGTAAGGATCAGTTTGCCGTTTCTTTTGTTTCACTTCAAGTATTAATACTGATCTAGAGTAGAAGGGATATCACAGACTCCAATGCATCCTCGGACCCCGTTAATTTTAACGTAAAACACTTCTGCTTACTTATACACATTAGTAAATTATATGACTCGATTGATCCTTTATGTTAAAACCACCAGAACTCAATAAAAATATTTCAGAAACTCATTTGTCATTTTCTCCTAAAATTTAACAGCATCTCCAAATGCTAACTTTCTGTCTAAATTTACCAGAGACATATTTTCATTGATTGTAAAAGTGCCATTTCATTTTCCTGTCAAATCATTACATATTCTTACTATTTGATTTAAGTACATATAAGACATAAAACCTTTGAATTAAGGGGGTCCTTCGGATCCATTGGAGTCTGTGATATCCCTTCTACTGTCTCAAAAAATCTGGGAGAATAAATATTCTATCTGCAGATAGATTTAGTTTTTTTCTCCAGTTTCTGGAGAAAAAAAAGTTTTCCCCAGGAGAAAAGTTTCTCTGGAAAAGAAAATGTCTGATTCCGAAGATGAAGATGAGGAAATAGATGACACTCCTGAAATTATTCAAGAAACATATACAACAATATGGCATTCTCACAAAAATCTCAGACTGGAACATTTTAAAGATGTCATCCGTAAAAATCAGGGGAAGAACCAAATTCCACTTAAAGATCTTGAATTTTATCAAAAAGAAATTCTCTCCCAAATTCCCCTCCATGAAATCACCAGAAAAAAAGTCAGGGAGTTTGTTAAAGCTTCCAAATGGAAAAAAGTCAATGGCAACGATCATGAAATTTTCAATCACATAACAAATCACGATGGAAATGACTATGAATATCTGGAAAAGTTCCTCATTGACGATTTTAAATATTTTTCACTGGCATATGATGATCTTCATCTCAAGCGAAAAAAGTTTCTTAATTTCAACCAAGTTCTTTTCTCCCTTCTGAAAAAGAATGGTTTCAACCCAAATGAAGATGATTTCAAACTGCTTATTCTTCCATCAAGAAGGGTAGAACAGGAAAAAATAATCCAAACAATCTTCAAAAAAAACAAATGGAAAGAAAATGGAAGCCAGTGATCATGAAGATTGCCTCACTTGCTCAGAGGAGGAAGAAAGAAGTTCTGATGAAACCCCCACAACATCTGACGAGGAATTTATTGTCTCTGATTCGGAGATGGAAGAAGCAGAGCAAAATGAAGAAATGGAAGATACAGTAGAACTCCTCTTTGAATCATTTGTCAACCTCCAAGAGGAACACAAGATTCTCAAAAATGATCTCCAAAAACAAAGTTATCTCCTCTGGGAAATCCACCGGGAATTGAAAGAAAGAGGTGTTATTTCATGAATATGAATGTTCAACATTTATATTCTGTCTCAGAGATTTTTCACATCACTCAGTGGAACCCAGGAATTGAATTTATCGGGATATCCTTTCCATTTAACCAAGGCTTTCTTTTTCTTCTGGTCGCGGCGAATAACCTTTTCAATGCGAAACACGCTTTGGTTTGTCCTTTGGAGTTCCGCCTCGTAAAATGATCCGGTTATTTTTTCTCCCAACAGATCGACTAACCTATACGTCGGAGGATTTGTGTTTAAAACCTCATCAACGACAAATATCTCCTCTGTCCAGTTCGGGGTGAAACCTTTATCAAATATCTTTCGCTTGTATTTTGAAATTCGGACTTTGTCACCGACTTTGAATTTTGCTGGGTTGTGTTTAGCATAAATCATGTCTCCGAAAAGATTAGCAAAAACCTTTGTTTCATTTTTCTGTTTGCTCGCCTCTGCGGGTGACATCTTAAGAGCCAATGTCTGAAATTTTCGAAAATCGGGCGTCACTCACAAAATTTCGGATTTCTTCATATTTTGCTCAAATAATCTCTATAGTGAAGTATTTTCAAAAATAACATTAAAAATTGTAACGGCGTTTTATTTTTTTCGAAAACGGGCAAAGTTTGAAAAACGGCAAATCGGCGGCCTTTCAGTTGTGAAACTGGCGAAAAATTACACATTTTCATCTCGCTCGTACAGAAAAACGCGATGCCATACATAAATAAAATGTGGCTACAACATAAACACGCTCTTGTTCTTCACACTACTGTTATTTACTTTGGATTAGCAGTTGAAATAAGAATATTTCGACCGTTAGAAGAAACACGATTTCTTCCATTTTAAAAATTAGCAAATTTGAACCAATTTCAACGCCGTGGAAACCCAATTGGTACGTTGAGTTTGAAAACAAAATTAAGACGGTCTTGAAGCACAACTTCTGTTGTTTACTGTGGTGAAATATTTCTGGCGGCACTTTAAAAGTGCCCCGTCGAGAGACCAAAATGTGAAGGGTAGTTTGACACCAGGAGAACTTGTGACACGAACCTGAGCGCCGCCACTGCGCACCAAATGTTTATCGCTAAAAATAGTTCCTTTGAGATAGAGCCTTTTTCAGAATCGTAAAGATTTCAGAAGAACTTTATATATCCTTTGCTAACTTAAAATGATATCTTTTAAGCAGTTTGTTGGGATACGGAGTAGAGACACGAACATCGATCATGTTGTGCGACCTTACAAATAACAGCGATCAACACTTACCCGCTTTTTCATCAGAAAATTAAACTGACCCGAACCTTGAATTGCGTTTATAATAAAGACAATCCTGCACTCCGATCCATTATATTGCTGTGTTTGGAATATCTGAGCCTTGTAGATCATATCATAGCGTTATTTACTCCAAATTTGTTAAAACAACTGACAGTTCGGAAGTTTCCCACAATGTGTTGCAAAGAGATTGCGTGACGCGTAGCACACTGGAATTTGCTGCGTGCTTATGGTATCGGTCAAGGAAAGAACATTAATATAATTGCCGTGGAAAAGTCACAGGAGTAACGTCCGTTTTTGGAAATGTATAAATGTATAAAGTCTGTTTCCTTCGTTTTGGTACAATTTTAATTAATGTTCAAATCGTCTTTCAGGTATATTTGGTAGATAAATATACAAGTCATTTATGGGGGGAGGGGGGGGGGGGGGGAGGGGGGGAGGGGGGAGGGGGTGTTCCCAAAAATACCTATACGGGTATGTGCCGCCTAACGGGGTCGTAATTTTGGGACTCCTGGTCTAGAACGAACGGGTATCCATTTTAGAGACATTTCCTAGAACGAGGTATAATATTTCGAACGCACGAAAGCTTCATAAGATGGTGAATAAAGAAATTGTAAATCGTGACTTTATCGCTTTTATCGTCTGTTTGAAATCAAAGCAATTATGTTGCTGATTTGTGTAGAAACAGAATTGTCGTATTTTGATGTATAAGTCGAACAAACAAAGAAATAACTTTTTTTAAAAAATGGGCTATTGAAAGTTACGCAATTTCTACGAAATCTAAATTAAATACGCGCAGGATATTCCAGAAGTGGTGTTGACCTTGGGATTGTCTAGTTACACGCCCACTTGTACTCCTAACCAGAATCTGACTTTCAACGTCCACAAGGCCGTGGACAATCAGGGATAGACGGCTGACAGCCCAGCGAGCTTCGAGGGTCTGCCATCCGAGATCGCATATCATTTTCCATATCATTTTTCTAAAATCAGAGTGTTAAAAATTGACCTATTTTTAGAATGGGGTAACATTTTGAGTGCAAATTCTTTCTAAAACGGGGTCTAAATTTGGAGACCCGGGCGGCACATACCCAGCCAAGACATATCCGAGTACCCCCCTAGCCTGCGAGCAAGCTCTCGGGGTCGGGACCGGGTTCGCGATTCCCTTCCTCCCAACCTCTAAGAACGAGAGCCTTGCTCACAGGCTAGTACCTCCTGGGGGCTGCATCAAAGTGTTTCAACGGCCGTCCGACCTGTAACGTCATCTGTCATTAGAAGCCTGCTCCAGGTCACCGGAGAGGCACACCCTAATGAACCTGGCCAAACAACAGTACGCCACCCTCCTCAGCGAAAGCGTTGCACTTCTCCCTTTCTTTGCCACTCTCAAGCTCAGTTAGCAGCTCAAACAAAGGCCAAAGCCTCAAGGCGGGCTGGGCGCTAAAGGAAATGGAACAGCCCTTGCTACCAATTCAATGAAAAGCAGAAAGCCTACCTGGAGGCTAAATTTACTATTGGTCAATCCACAGACAGGAAGGTCGACCCGGATGTAGTTACAAAAGAAATGCGTCGTGCCCGTGCCCGGCAGTGAAGAAAAAAGCGCCATCGATGGCCCTCCTTGAAGATTTTGAGGATAGTTGCCCTTGTAAAGCTAGAAAATGAAGGGCCAATGTAATGCAAGATTGCTAACCACTTTTACAGTTTTATTTTCTCTTGTAAGAAGATTGAAGAAGCCTTGTGTGATGCATGATTTGTTTTCCGCCTTGAGGCTGTGCAAGAATTTTTTTTTCGAGATTATTCCATACTTTTCTTTCGCACGCTGCGAACGATTTTTTTTCTCTACTTTTGCTGTGCAGGAATTTATTTACAACAATGGAGTGCATGATTGGCTTTATCATAAACGCAATTCAAGGCTCGGGTTAGTTTAATTTTCTGATGAACTATTAACGGAAAGCGGGTGCAATAGTGGCTAAAAAGAAAAAAAAATCTTTGAATTTCACTTTTGTTTTCGAAAATATATTGTATTGAATGATGCAAAAAGCACTTTCGAGCCTCCCGACGTCAAAAATCAATATAGAAGGCATGCACTCGGACCCCACTAGAGCCTCAAGTTCTACAACTAAAGGACCGGCCCCGCCCACTTTATAAAGTCCCATTTACACGAGCAATTTTTCGTTGACAAGTTTTCCTTGACAAGGAAAAATTGCTCGTGTAGATGGAGAATAGTGGACAATTTTTCCTTGTCAAGGAAAAGCTGGCATGCTAGCTTTTCCTTGACAAGGAAAAATTGTCAAGTCAGAAATTTGCTCGTGTAGACGGACAACAAGGAAAATGTGGCAAGGATATTATTGATTTAGGCATTGTGGGCACAACCGAAACTTATCAAGGAAAACTTGCTCGTCGTCTACACGAACAAGGAAACCTTGTCAATGGAAAATTGTAAAGGAAAACTTGTTAATCATCTACACGAGCAATAAAAATTGACAAGTAAACTTGTCAAGGAAAAATTGCTCGTGTAAATGGGGCTTAAATGACACTGACCTGAAACCTTTTCCACGGCAATGTTCTTTCCGTGACCGATACATATTCATATTAAAGCACGCAACAAATTCCAGCGTGCTACGCGTCACGCAATCTCTTTGCAACACATTGTGGGAAACTTCCGAACTGTCATTTAGCGACTGTTGTTTTAACAAATTTGGAGTAAATAACGCTATGATATGATCTCAGCAATATAATGGATCGGAGTGCAGGATTGTCTTTATTATAAACGCAATTCAAGGTTCGGGTCAGTTTAATTTTCTGATGAAAAAGCAGGTAAGTGTTGATCGCTGTTATTTGTAAGGTCGCACAACATGATCGATGTTCGTGTCTCTACTCCGTATCCAAACAAACTGCTTAAAAGATATCATTTTAAGTTAGCAAAGGATACTGATATAAAGTTCTTCTGAAGTCTTTACGATTCTGAAAAAGGCTCTATCTCAAAGGAACTATTTTTAGCGATAAACATTTGGTGCGTAGTAGCGGCGCTCAGGTTCGTGTCACAAGTTCTCCTGGTGTCAAACTACCCTTCACATTTTGGTCTCTCGACGGGGCACTTTTAAAGTGCCGCCAGAAATATTTCACCACAGTAAACAACAGAAGTTGTGCTTCAAGACCGTCTTAATTTTGTTTTCAAACTCAACGTACCAATTGGGTTTCCACGGCGTTGAAATTGGTTCAAATTTGCTAATATTTAAAATGGAAGAAATCATGTTTCTTCTAACGGCCGAAATATTCTTATTTCAACTGCTAATCCAAATTAAATAACAGTAGTGTGAAGAACAAGAGCGTGTTTATGTTGTGGCCACATTTTATTTATGTATGGCATCGCGTTTTTCTGTACGAGCGAGATGAAAATGTGTAATTTTTCGCCAGTTTCACAACTGAAAGGCCGCCGATTTGCCGTTTTTCAAACTTTGCCCGTTTTCGAAAAAAATAAAACGCCGTTACAATTTTTAATGTTATTTTTGAAAATACTTCACTATAGAGATTATTTGGGCAAAATATAAAGAAATCCGAAATTTTGTGAGTGACGCCCGATTTTCGAAAATTTCAGACATTGGCTCTTAATGCTTGAATGATAAGTGTTATTATATTGATCCACTAACCTGTCCAGTTTGTCAAAGAAAATTGTATTATTGTTAGCAGAAAACATCCGGAAGAGTTTCTCCTTCATAGTCTTGTTCCAACGTTCAACCACAGATGACTTTTCTTCATTCTCTGTGGTATATAATTTTATCCCATTCAAGTCAAGGAGATCCTTCATAGTTCCATTGAAAAATTCACTTCCTTTGTCTGTCCAAAGCATCTTCGGTTTTCGTGCCTTCGCAAATATGGATCGGAAAGCATCGGCAACTGTTTGTCCTCGCTTGTCTTTCAGGGGGTGAATCCAACCGAACTTTGAGAAAACATCGATCACCATCAGGAGATATCTTATTCCCTTGTTCCACCTCGAATATTTCCCCATCTCGACCAAATCAGCCGCCCAGATGTTGTCAATCCCATATGCCATGACTCGACGCTTTGGAAATCTTCTCCTTATTGGCTGGTGAAGTTCATTTGCCAGATTTTGAGTCCAACCTTCACTCAAAATCTTTTCCCGTTTTTTGGGAGACCGAGACCAGCGGAGCGGGTCGAGGCGAAGCCGAGACCCAGTTTTTGTTTTGCGTTGATTGTGTTTCTTGCTAAAGCATGTCCCCATCGTCTTTCTGCCCAGGGAATAGCATCCAATGCGGCAACCATCTTTCTGTCTGCTTCATTTTTACATTTGCGTGGGTCTGGTTTATTTGCACAGACTGAATAATCCACATCGTGTTGCATAGAAACTGCATCTGTTTTTCCCGTGGGCTGCTGATAAATTTCAAGAATCTTTCCAGTATCGTCAAATCTGACTTGCTTTTCCAATGGGTTGAAAGGACCTGTGAAGTTATGTCCGGGGAGAGTGAATCCTCCTTTTGGTCTGGGAAGTTTTCCTATCAAAGCATGAGCATCGATCCCACGGCCGGATAAGGGATCTAATTTTTTTGAAATGTCACTTGTAAATGCGTCCAATGCTTGATCAAGATATTTATTCACCGCACCTTTAATCTTTTGTTTGGCAAAATCTGATTTAACCGCTTTGGATAATCCAATGCGCCCAAGATTAGTCAATCCTTTCACGCCGCTTTTTAAGGCAATTTCACCGAGTGAATGACTGTCGGCTATATCGAAAAAGCCCCCACCTTGTGAGGGCAGACTTAGTTTCCCTGTTTCACGAATCTTGTTTTTTTAATTCCACAGGAAGCGCAATGGCAGAAAAACATCTTTCTCCCATTTTTTGCAGTCATATATCCGGATGGTTCAACGCAACCAGTGACTTTTTTTTCTTTGACGCAATATGATTCCATTTTTAATTGAAATAATCTTTTATGAATTTCTCATTTTGCATTGTGTCAGTCAAACTGAAAGGTTGGAGAATATCATAGAAATCTTTCCCCTGCGACCATTGATGCAGGAAGAAGAGGCAATAATATCCGCAGAGAACACTGTTTATGTTTTGATACTGACTGCTGTTCCAAATTACAGGTTTGGAACTTTTAAATTCAAGAGGATAGCCCATGCCGAAACTATCAAAATACCACAAGAATTTTCTATCATGTGATGGGACGCAACAAACCCAATGAGTTCCTGCATTCTCGAACGAATCAAGATTGATGATGCATGGGCTGTGTTTTTTGGGCATAGCTTCATCTCTTGCAAATATTCCTTTGAAATTAGGAATCCCCAGATATTCAATCCAATTCAACAGATCAATATTTGACAGCGGTTTAATTACAAATTTAGGAGGTCTCACAGAAGTGCCCCGAGAATTGGAATGCTGTTGAATGGACTTTTCGATCCTAACAGAAGTCCTTTGCCCTTTTTTGATTTTTTTTTCCCATTCCAACAGAGTTTCTCCAACTTCCAATGAATGGAGGAGGTCTTGCCCAAGGAGTTCCCAGTCTAGGGGCACCTTTTCGTTTTGGTCTGCCAACTCTGGGAGCTCCTTTTCCTTTTGGTCTGCCAACTCCGGGAGCTCCTTTTCCTTTTGGTCTGCCAACTCTTGGTGCGCCTTTTCCAAACAGGTTTTTCACCATATCAAGCGCAAGTGGAATTCCAATGGATGCCAGCATTGTTCCCAACAATCCACCAGATTGTGTTTTGATTGGTTTCACAACAACCTGTCCTCCTGATTGCAGGGCAGTTAAAATATCCTGTTTCTGTTTATTTGTCAACAAATGTTTATTGTCAATCAGTTTCTGAATTTTATTTTGGGGGATGAGAAATCCACCCACTTGGCCAGCTCCTTGCTGCGCTCCCTGCTGCGCTCCTTTTCCGCTGATTGATTTCACAACTTGACTCGCTCCTTCACTCGCCAAACCAGCCAATGCTGACATCCCAAGTGTTTTACCCAGGGTGGGTAACAGGGAACGAGCAAGAGAAACAATAGCAGAAAATAGACTTCCACCTTGTAAGTTTCATCACTTTTCTGATTTGCGTTTTTGTTATCTTAATCTCAACTCCTTTTCCCAGAGATTTTGCTTTTGTGATTCTTTTAATTTGATTGGCTGACAGCATCAGTTCATCGCTTCCACTTGTTTGATTGTTTTTCAATCTCAGGGTAATAGGCATGTTTGTTCTGAATGCTCTTCCAAGCTTTTGTTTTTGCCCTTCAGACAAATTTACTTTATACGGGTGATATGTTGTCATTTTTAATGATAACATATGTTTTCGCTCCGCTCCGCTCCGCTTTAGGCAATGACCAGCTCATTTCCAACTTTATCAATCTTAGCTGTTTCCTCATAAAGAACGACTGCATGCACATGGAAGGCTGCAGCTGCATTGGCATTCAGCGTATATCGAAATATCAACTGCTTGAGATCTCTTGTTGGTTTTTCAGCTTGGTAAGACAAGTCGAAATAAATGAGGCTGAAGAGTGATTGATAGTTTGCCAAATTCAACTGAGTGCCAGTGTTGAAGTCATTTTTCCTCATTGCATAAGCCATGACATCATTGAAGATTCTGACTTTTGATTCTGTGTCATAGTCAGTTTCAGGGTAAAACACTCCATTTCCATACTCCAATCTGCAAGTTGACAGGGATGAGTTTGCATTTGCTGCATTCAGCTTGAAAGTGTCAAAGAGATATGGGTTATCTTCTGCATGGTCATCATTGGGTGGAGCTGCTCTTTTCAGCCAGACAAAAATATGCTTTACATTGTCAATGCTCGCTGAAATCTGGAAGAATCCTGATGATTGTGTAGGAGGTGATTGATCATATATCTCCCTCAGATATTTCCATTGTGATTCTTTCAGGAATGAACTGATAAATTTGTTATAAAGAGAATCTTTTGGTGTCAATCTCGGCACCCAAAGCAAAAATCTGTTGATAACAACTCTTCCAGGATCCGTGCCATTTGCCATATGAATCAATTCATCATCCTGTTGAAGATTAATTTCGAATTGCAGCTGCATTGGGACCAACATCCTATCTTCCAGTTCTTCGAAAAAGGAGAAACGATTCAGGGGGATAATTGCATTAACATCTTTGCCCCTCCAGTCCCATTGTCTCGAACTGCTTGAGTTTGCAACCGTCTCGCTTCAAATCCTGTGTTATTCGCAGCTGTTGTCGCATTCACATCCAAATACCAGAAACTGTTTTTTGCGACTGATCTGCTGAAGTCATCTGAGTATTCCAACAGATTTTTAACAAAAGTAACTTTATGCAGATTGTCAGGTTCGTAAACAATCTTTCCTGCAGATCTGATGGTCATGTGTTTTATCAGGGAATGTGAGCCATTCAGCACTGTTATCCTATCAGCAGCAGCATATCCAGCACCGTCTGCTATTTTCTGGAGTTGAAATTGCACTTCAAAATAAGCGTTATGCCAGTCATAAAACGCTGATCTGTCGTTGATGGTGAATTTATAACCATTTTTTGCTTGATGTTGCCCATTTGCTGGGGCTCTGATAACATCATCCAACTGAAATCTTACTAATTCATTTCTTTGGAGATATTCATTCGATCGAAAAGCCATTTTGATAGATTATTTTAAATTCCTTGGCCACTGATCAGTCTATTCAGGATGTCAGTTGCACTTTCTCTCTGTGGTTGTTTTACAGGGAGCGAAGCCGAGAGCGAAGCCGAGAGTGATTGTGGTTTTCGTCCTCGTTTCGCAGATGGTTTTCCAATCTTCATGTTTCCCAGTTTTTTCATGATCAAATCACCTGATTTTTCAACTGCTGCTTTACCAAGTTTTTCTCCAGCGTGAGAAATTCCTGCGTCCAATGCTTTTTTCGCAAATGGTTTCGCAACTTTCTTGAGAATTCCTTTCATGGCTGGTCCTGCCATCTTTTTCAGTGGCTTGAAGATGGAATCAAAAATGATTCCTGTTCCTTTGTGCTTATAAACAAACTTCCCCAGTTTGGGGTGATAAACTCGAGAAAATTCATATGCTTTCATTTTAAAGTCTTTTTTAATATTAACGAGAATGCTGTGTCTGCTCCATTCAAGTTGACAGTTCTTCTTTTCCCGTCTGTGATATAGATTCGAATTGAGCTGATCGTGTTTTTATTCACAGGGTAGAATGCTATTTTTATGGGTTCACGCTCAAAACTATATGATGCCTGCAGAACAGATGTGGAAAAGGAATAGATGATGTCAGTCTCTTCCCCATCCACAAGTGAATTATTTGTCAGATCACAATGAATGTTCAACATATCAGTATCTTGACTGAGGTTTGGAACTCTAGGACCAAGATTAACTTTCTCTTTCAGAATCTTTTTATCAAACCCTACAAGCTCCCCGAAATTCGATTGGGTGAAATCCAGTTGATAATTTTCAGCCAATGTTATTGTCACTCTGAAAGTTTCATTGCTGAAGGCCAGATTGATTGGAAAAACATCTTCTTTTCCAGATTCTTTCACCACTGTTGCTCTCCGAATGAAATCATTTATCCCAGAATACCCCCAAACCCCAGCAGGAAACGCAATATCGGAAAATGTGTTCCCACCATCAGAGGAAAACCTGATCAGTTGATTTTCATATTGAGGATTGATGTTATACCACGTAAAACTCATATTGATAATTCGTTTCAGCCCAACAACATATTGTTCATTCGGATCAAGAATAATTTGACGATTAAATTTTGTTGTGAAATCTGCAGGTTTGTTTTGTCTGTTCTTAACGGCGTAAGATGATAGGACGATTTCTCTTTCCATTTTATGGTTTGAAATAGTTTTTGAACAGCTTTTCATGCTGGGATTTGTTGATAACTGACTCTTTCAGGAGAAGATCAAGAATGCCCACTCCAGTGTTTCTGATTGCCAGATTTGTGTTTCCAGCAAGAATGGAGCCAATGATTACCTCAAGTTTCTTGAGAAGTTCTTTGGGATTGGAGAACAAGCGGATGGCTCCACCTCTTTGTCTTCTCCTCAGCCCAGAACCTTGAAATGATTTCTTTTGCTGTTTGTAATGGTTTATGTATTCATTTAGAACTTTAAAGGAACGATCTATTCTTTGATGTTGCAAATTCTTTTGCTCTGCAGTTATTTCTCCTTTGTTGAACTTTTTGGTAAAAGAAGCTTTGTAACCTTTTAATTGGTTTCGTGTATGTTCTGCCTTGAAAAGAATGTGTTTCTCAAGATAGTTTTTTTTCTGTGTTGCTGATAAATTCGGAGTTCTCAGAACCATATCCACTGTATCATAACTGAAAATATCCAGGTTATCTAGAATCTTGTTAGTGTCCGTTATACTGTCTCCTTCTATTTCATCACCCGGTGCCAAAGCATAATCAGGAGATTCATCTTCTTCATATGGAGGTGGGTCATCTCCTACCTCTTGCTGTAGTTCTTCTGCATAGATTGGAGGATTTGCTGGGATTTGTTTAGCTGCTTGCGGCGCAACAATCTCATCAACAAACAAACCGCCAACATCCATCTCTTCAAATGGATCGACTTCTGGGTAATAATCTATGCCTGGTTTTTCTCCAACGACTTGTTTTTTCCTCCGAACTGGCAAAGCTGGCTGCCTCAAATTCGACGCAACAACCTCATCTAGTTTTGCTGTTATGGGTTTGAACATTTTTGCCAGTCCAGTTTGGCTTGTTTCTTCACCCAACTTTTTCTGGGTGATGACATCGTGAACAAAGTTGATTTTTTTCCCCAAAGCAGATTTGCTTTTGGCCATTTCATTCCATTTCAATAAACTCATTTTAAGTCCACAAACATGAATTTGGATGAAGAACATGATGTTGAACAAGATGTTCATCTGAATTTGTCTTCTGGGAAATAAAATGAAGATTCTAAATTATGATTGCCATGACCCAATCACAAACTTTCGACAGTTGCAGCCTTTTATGCCGGATCGAACTTTCAGAATGTTGATCTGTGGTCCTTCAGGATCTGGAAAAACAAACGTTCTCCTGGATATGATTCTCCGCTTGCTTTTCTACGATAAGATCTTCCTCTATGCGAAAAATCTTGACCAAGCCAAATATCAACATCTTTTGAAAACATTTCACCCAATCAGCAAAGAAGTTGGATATAACATCGTGGAAGCATCCCAGGATGAAATCATCCCAGTTTCTGAATTATCTGGGGAGAATCAAAAACTGGTTGTTTTTGACGATTTTGTTTGCGAGAAAAACCAAAAGCCATTGGTTGACTATTTCATCCAGGGCAGACACAAGAATTGTTCTGTGATTTATCTTTCACAAAGTTATTTCCAAACACCAAAAGATATCCGCTTGAATTGTTCTCATCTTTGCATCTTTGAATTTCCAAGCAACAAAGAAATTACTGCGATCTGCAGGGAAAACAACATCAAGAAAGAAGATTATCTGAAAGCCACGCGTGATCCGTTTTCTTTCCTCTATGTGGATAAACCAAGGAAATTCATGGCTAAAAACTTTGATGAAAGACTTTAAAATGAGCTACTCAAATGGATTGCTTTCTGAAACAACAAGCACTTCTCGAGGGGGTCGAGATGGAAAAGATGGATTGCCAGGAGTTGGTTTTAAGCTGACATCCACAGGGGATTATGATATGTCAAACAGAAAACTGGTCAATGTCGCTGAAGGAACAGGAAATGGTGATGCAGTTACAAAACATCAAGTTGACTCGTTGAAAAGCAGTGTGGAAACCAAACTAATTCAACTGAGAGCAGATTCTTTGCAGGTTGATGGATCCTCCCATATGACTGGAGATCTGGACCTCAGGGGAAAGAAACTGATTCTTCCCGGTGAAATTGACATGGATCGAAAGTTGATCACAAATCTGGATACAGATGAAAATCAAGATCTTTCTGCGGTGAATATGGTGACGCTGAAAAAATATCACCCAAATGCACCTGCTCACACGCATGAAGTGACGAAGAACATCGATCTGAAAGAACTTTTCAATGTTGTCAAATCAAAGCAACAAACTTATGCTGATCTTTCCGCGAACTATAACAATCTGATCTCCTATGATGACGCAAAGAATGTCTTTCTCAGTCGGAAAGAAACATTTCCAATGGAAACAAGCTTGGATATGGGAAATCATTTCATCTTCAACGTGAAAGATCCAACAGCAATCGACCAAGCAGCCAACAAAAAATATGTGGACACGGCAGTCTCCGGGCTGGCAGCCAATAAGCTTTCTTTGTCAGGTGGAACAATGACCGGGGAGTTGGATATGGGAGGAGAAAAACTTCTTGGTCTTCCCGATCCAAAAACATCCAATGAAGCAACATCAAAACAATATGTCGATACACAGTTAAATAACAAGACAGTAGCTCTGGCAGAGGAACTGATCAAAACAGAGGCTGACCTTAAAAAATATGTCAATGAATCGCATATATCTTCAACCTCCCACTTGAAGGATGAATTCCGGTATTTGATGGAGGATGTGGGTGAATCCAGAGCTGAACATAATATAACAGTGACTGGTTTATCTGATTTTACAAGTTCACCTCATCAGGTAAATAAAAAAGCGTATGATTTGAAAATAACAAAAGATGTTTTCAATGAATACTCTGGGAGACTTGGTTTCCATATGCTGAAGCTTCCAGAGGGAGAATATACGATTTGCATTGAATTCTTCCCCGCTTCCATGACGGGTGTGAGCGTTGACGTGGTTTCGACCAGCCTGAATATCAATCAACAATCAACGAAGAAGTTTTCCAACCATTCTCGATCAATCATTCACATGCATAAATGGCAGATTACTCCCCCTGAATTCATCTATTTGGATCTGAAATGGCAAGGAACAGCATCATCAGCTTCTCAAGGTCCAGCAAATCTGATTATTTATGGCGTCAAAGGTTCTCAATCAGATGTGCCAAGTTCTGTTTATGATGCTCCTTTCGTTTTTGACTCGGGGAAGATGGTTATGGAAACAAACCTTAACATGAATGGTTTCAAGTTGACAGGAGATAAAGTTGTTCAAACAGGTTATTATCACTATCCTGTTGACAAATATAACTTCTTGTTTGAGAGAGATGTAAAATTTGTTTTCTTCCCAATGAAAACACGACTTGTCAAAGCTGGGATAATGTTCCATCTAATTCACTCATTTACACACCCTAAAATCGATCTTGTGATGGATATGTTAATAAACAATAAGAGAACAACATGGACTTGGCAAGGTCAGCTTGGTCAACACATTTGGAAGTATGATCTTGGAGATGGAGTTGAAATCGAGGAAATGACTCGCGTTGGTTTTGCTCCAGCCAAATCACTAAAAGAAACTCAAAATATGACAATTCTTATTACACTGGTTTTTGAGGTTTTGTCGTGAATTTTTTCATTTCTCTCTTAAAATGAAAAAAGAGCGACAAAAGAAAAAGATTCTCAATTTCAATCACATCAGCAAAGACATCTCTCCAGAAAAACTGGAAGAGATCAAGCAATTCTATCGATTTTATCACAAAAGATTTTGGTGTTTGAAAAGAGCTCACAAACATTTCAAAAAGATGAATTTGTTTGTAAATTTGACATCTTCCGCTCTTGTTGCGATTGGAGCGATTGCTGGAGGAGTTACTTTGAATCCTGTGATTTTGGGAGTGATTTCAGGTGCAGGATTAATCGTTAAAACAGGGAATGAAATGAAGAAATATAGAAACAAAATTGAAATGACAAAGTTCGCGTTTACAACTTACGAGAAAACTTTGATTGAGTTGCGTTTTGCTTTGAGAAGTGGAAAATTTGATCGAGATGAATTCTTTCCAGTAATGTTAACAGTTGATATGATTGTGATTGATTTGGGATTGGATTTGGAGAAGTTTGAGAGAAAATATGAAAAACGATTTGTGTGATTTTTCATTTCTGGGAAATGAAAAACTCAGTTCTTGATGAATGTAGTTCGTGTCCACAATTCAGGCGCTGAAGTGCATGATTTTTGCGGATGAAAAGTCCATTGCCCTCTTGAGAGATTCTCCCTGTATTCATCTATATCAGGATAAGATTCATAGCCATACTTCTTAAACCATTTTTGAACGTCCCAGTAGTCTTTCGCGCGAAACCACACACCTGAACGCATATTACAGATCACATTTTGATCATTTTTTTCTGCTGGTGCTTCTTCAAAATCCTCAGCTGAAGTGAATCCCTTGAAGTTTTCTTTCACTTGATCCCAAATAGAATCAGAAAAAACAAAATTACCGTCCAGTGGTTGGAGAGCAGGTTTGGGAGGAAGAGATGCCAGCTTTGACTCTTCAAGTTTTTCCACTTTGAATTTTTCTCCGTCACTTCTTCTGGTGAAAGTGTTTCTTCCACTTTTCAACGCATTACGGATAGTTCCTGAGTCAATTCCAAGTTCCTTTGTTGCTGCTGAAACACTGGGGAAAATAGTTGTTGTTGACGATGATGAAATACGGATGGGGATGGACTGAATCTTCTTTGGAGTTGGCGCTTCATCTTCCGTCCATGGTTCTGTCAACTGTCCTTTATCAAAGGTTCTTGACAGGAATAATTTCTTCCCGTCTTTCTTAACGAAACATTTTTCAACATAACGATTGAACGCGGCATAGATTGCTTGGCGAGTCACGCCAATCCACTGAGCCATCTCAGCCATTGTTTCAAAAGTTTTCAGGGGTGGTTCAGCAAGAGAATTATGAACAGAAAATCGATCTTCATTTTGATTTGCGACCAGAACTTTTTTATCTTTGAAAGTGAAAACATTCCTCCCTTCATTTATTGCTTTGTTGAGAGCCCTTGGAGCGATCTTCATAAATCTTGCAAGAGCCGCCTGTGAAGCAAATCTGTCACTGAGACGTTGTTT
Source organism: Dendrophyllia cribrosa (assembly GCA_024195265.1). Lineage (NCBI taxonomy): Eukaryota > Metazoa > Cnidaria > Anthozoa > Scleractinia > Dendrophylliidae > Dendrophyllia > Dendrophyllia cribrosa. The sequence goes on along the minus strand of JAJLRJ010000008.1, from coordinate 1,762,540 downwards.
TGTCAACGCGTCGATTAAAACCCACATTTTATTTGGGGAAAAAAATAAAAAAAACCACAAGAATGTTCTCAAAGTTTTCTGGAGAAGTTTTCTGGAGAAGATTTTTGCTCCAGATTTTTTTTTCTGGGAGAAGATTTTCTGAAAAGATTTCTGCTAAAATTTTTAGCAGAAACATTATTTTCTGTTGAAAATTTAGCAGGAACAACTTGATTTTTGTTTTGATTTTTTTCTCTGGAAATAATCTGTTTTTGGATTTTGTTTTTGAGATTTTTTATTTTTTTATTTTATTACCCTGAAGGAACTTTTTGATGAAACAAATAAATATTCTGTTAAATTTTTAGCAGGAATATTATTGTTTTTCTGCTAAAATTTTTAGCAGGAAGAACTTTAGTTTTCTGCTCCAGATTTTAGCAGGAACAACTTTAGTTTTCTGCTAAAATTTTTAGCAGAACAACTTAATTTTATTTCATTTTTTTTTCTCCGGAAATAATCTGTTTTTAGATTTTGTTTCTGAGATTTTTCTATTTTTATTTTATTACCCTGAAGGAACTTTTTGATGAAACAAATAAATATTCTGCTAAAATTTTAGCAGAAACAACTTTATTGTTCTGCTAAAATTTTTAGCAGGAACATTCTTGTTTTTCTGCTAAAATTTTTAGCAGAACAACTTGATTTTTTCATTTTTTTTCTCCGGAAATAATCTGTTTTTGGATTTTGTTTCTGAGATTTTTTTATTTTTTATTTTATTTACCCTGAAGGAACTTTTTGATGAAACAAAGAAATATTCTGTTAAAATTTTAGCAGAAACAACTTTGTTTTTCTGCTAAAATTTTTAGCAGGAACAACTTGATTTTCTCTCCAGATTTTAGCAGGAATTCTTGATTATATCCAGGATATAATCAATCTAAGTTTACACCATGAAATTCATTTTAAGAAGGAATGATATCTTCTTCATTTTGATCCTCATATTCATCAAACGCTGAGGCACTTTGTACCATTTCCTCCACAAGAACTTCATCCACAATCGCTGTGATAGATTTTACATTTCCGCAGAAAAGATGTTTGATTGAAAAGACAACTTGTCCAAAAAGTGGTATGGAGATGAGTTCTTTCTGCTTCAGGATAGGTTTCTTCTTTCCGTTGCTCAACTCCCAAAAACGGCAAGAGAAATCTGTTTTAGGAAGTTTAGAAGGATAAATCTTTGCAAAAATCTTTTCCTGCTCAGATTTATCTGTTTTCAAGAGAGAAAAATCTTCCGCGTGAAACTTAGCAAAAGATGGAGAAAGTTTTTTCACTTCTGGTTGTTTTTTCATTGCAGCTGAGCGAAGATGAGCTTCCAGTTTGTGGAAAAAGGGGATATTTTCTTCAGGGAGATTGATCCCCAGTGAAAAAGAATCTCCTTCATGAGCAAAGATTTTAAACTTTGTTTTGAGTTTCAGTTGAAGTTTTTTGCCATCGAGAGAACAGGGGAGCAGACAATATGAGATCTTTCCAGAGGTTCGTTTTTGTGGCTCTTCAAGAATGATCTTGGAAACGGAAACTTTTTCAGGATTCATTTTCTTGGTGGAGATAAAAAAAATCATTTTATTTCCAAATCCGTTTCTCCAAACTGTCTGTCTTTTTCATTTTTGACTGGAAGAAAACCATTTACCTTGTCAACAGCTTTCTGAATCTTGGTTTCAATTTCAGCCCAATGCATCCATGCGATTTCTTCCTCCGTCAACCCACTTGTTGCTTTGTAAAATTTGGGATCAATCAAAGTTGCATGATTTCTTATTTCAGCCAGTGCAATTTTGATTTCCTCCAGAGAAAAGAAATCTTGCCCCTCGATTGTGAAAAGTTTTTCTTTGTTCATTTTTTATCCAATGAATAAAAAATTCAAAATGTGGCTTGAAAAACTTCCAGGTGTTTATCCATACCAGCTGACGCAGTTGAAACCAATCTGGAGACTCCTTTTCCTGAGCAAGCCTGAAGGAGTTTATTGTGCATAGCTTTCTCTTTCATCAAATCGAAAAACTTTTCCAGTCTGGGAGATTTCCAAGTGATTTCATGAGATTTTTCATTTGAATCCAGAAAATGTGTTCTTTTCTTGCTGAGTTGATTGAAAAAAACTGTGCGGGATAATCCAAATCTTTCCTGAATTTCCTCTGCGGTGAAAAAATCTCCGTCAATCTGGATAAATGGTGAATCATCTTCCTCCTGAATCCAAAAAGTTTTTTTATCTGCTCTTCTGAAATACTTTGTGTTGTCAGATTTGAGAACTCTCAAGATCGTTTTTGAGGGAAGACCAGTTTGTTCCTGAGCTTCTTTGAATGTGAAAAAAGTTTGCTTTTCTTTTCCTTCCTCTTGGATTGAAAACTTCATTTTAAATGGAGAAAAAATCTTTTAGCCCCAAATAAAATGTCAACGTTGACTGCATGGAAATCTTTTGCACGATCATCCGGATTGCGAGGATGGTCTCGACTGAAGAAAAATGACCTGGTGGAGTTTTTAGTTGAAAATCTATGGACTGGAGGCGGAAAAACAACTCAAAAAAAAACCCTGAATTGGAGAAATAAAATCATTGATGCTCCAGTGCTGGTTCCGGAGAGAAGAAGAGTTCCTCCCAGAAGAATTCCGCCAATCATTAAAAAACAAACAGAAAATATTTCAGACTGGGCGACTTGGCTGGAAGATGTGAATGATGCAGAAATCAGGAGAAGATCAACTCCTGCAGTTGAACGACTGAAAAGACAGATTGCTGCATTGTGGGGGCAAAGGCTGATCGTGGAAGAAGGAAGATCTGCTCTGAAAGGATTTGCCAGACAGCTGATCATTCAAGGAGATGACTCCCCAACTCCACAAGATTTTCTCCGGAAAGTGAGGAGTGAAGTTATTGAGCTGATAAGACAAAATCGGCAGACAAAAGTAAAGTGCATTCTGGTCTCTCTGCTGGTGAAACCCGACTTGAGTGATGATAGCGTGATTGAAGAAACACCTTTCTCCCACTCCCGAATGAAAAGAAATCTAGAAGGAAATGACGCAGGCGAGTTGTTTGATCAAATGAGCAGAGAAATGCTGATCAACCTAGAGAACTTCAACCAAAGAGGATCAAACTGGGCATTTGAACGAGTGATCAGATTAGAGCTTCATCTCATTCGATGGAGACCACTGGGAGGATCTTCATGGATTCCTCTCCCAAAAGAAGTGGCAAACAAGAACGCTGTAGTGAACATGAAAAACCAGGATGAAATGTGTTTCAAATGGTGCATGACAAGAGCAATGAACTGGGTGGAGCAGAATCCTGAAAGAATCACGCCTCTGCTGAGAAAACAAGCTGAAAAACTCGATTGGAGTGGCATTTCATTTCCAACAACTCTGGAAGATGTCAGAAAGTTTGAGAAAAGAAACAACATTTCTGTAAATGTATTTGGATGGGATGGAAAACTTTTCACCCTGAGAGCAACAGATGAAGAAAAAGAAAAACACGTGGATCTGCTACTGCTCAAAAAGGAGTTTAAAACTCATTTCTGCATCATTAAAAACTTTTCTCGTTTGGCTGGATCACAAGTTTCCAGAACAAAACGAAAAAGATTCTTCTGTAAAAGATGTCTCAATTCATTCCCCAGTGAAGACAGTTTGAAAAAACACAAGATCAACTGCGTAGAATTTGAAGCAACAAATGTTGTTATGCCTGAAGGACAAACATGTTCATTCCGTAACTTCTCAAAAATGATTCATGTTCCAGTTGTCGGCTACGCTGATTTTGAGTCAATTTTGAAACCCATGAAAGATGCAGGAAAGATGAAACAAACGCAGAAAATACAAGAGCATCTCCCATGTGGATTCGCTTTTCATCTCGTCTCTCCTTTTCTGAAAATGGAGCCTGTCCTGCAAAGAGCTGGGAGTGAAAAAGATTCAGCTGAGCTTCCAAAAGAATTTGTGCGACGACTCATTGAGGAAGTAAAAACTGCTCAACTGAAACTGAAGCCAAAGCCCATGGATCCGCTCACTCCAGAAGAATGGCATGTGTTCAATCAAACATCATGGTGCTGGCTGTGTCAAGGTGAATTTGAGAGAGAAGGAGAAAAGATGAAAGTACGAGATCACTGCCATTTCACTGGAAAATTCAGAGGAGCTGCACATCGCTCTTGTAACAGAATGTTTCAGAGACCAAAATTCACTCCAGTGTTCTTCCATAATCTGGCGAACTATGACTCACATCTTTTTGTGCGAGCCTTGGGCTTGCTGGATGAAATTCTGGAGATACAATGCATCCCCAATAATGAAGAAAAATATATCTCTTTCTCCCTGAAATTTGAGCTGAAAAGAGAAAAGATATCTGAGGGAAAAGAAATCATTGTCAAACATGAAATCAGATTTTTGGATTCTTTCAAATTCATGGCTTCTTCTCTGGGAAATCTGGCTGGTAATCTTCCCAAGACAGATCTGAAAGAAACTGCTAGGTTTTTCCAGGGAGAAAAGTTTGATTTGATAACGCGAAAAGGAGTTTATCCCTATGAATTCATGGATTCATTTGAAAAGTTTGCAGAGCCACTTCCAGAGAAAGAAGCGTTTTTCTCCAGCTTAAATGACTCGGGGATCGGAGAAGAAGATTTTGAGCACGCAAAACATGTCTGGCAGAAATGGCAGATGAAAAACATGGGAGAATTTCACGATCTCTATCTGAAAACAGATGTGTTGTTGCTGGCCGATGTTGTTGAAAACTTCAGAAAACTTTGTGAAGAAAACTATGGTCTGGATCCTGCACAGTTCTTCACAACCCCTGGAATGGCATGGAACGCAATGCTGAAAATGACTGGAGTTTCACTGCAGCTTCTGAACGACGTAGATATGCTGCTGATGGTTGAACGAGGGATGAGAGGTGGAAACTCAAATGCATTCAAAAGATACGCAAAGGCAAACAATCGGTTCATGAAAGATTTCAATGAAAAACAGCCTTCTTCTTTTCTGGTTTATCTGGACGCAAATAACCTTTATGGATGGGCAATGTCAAAACCTCTTCCAGTTGGAAAGTTCGTCTGGATGGATGATCCGTCTAAATGGAAGGCATTTGTTGATGGAGAAGGTGAGGGATGCATCCTGGAAGTAGATCTGGAATATCCATATGAACTGCACGATGACCAAAATGATTTTCCACTTGCTCCAGAAAGTTTGAAGCTAGATGGAGTGTGGAAGCTGACTCAAAATCTGAGAGATAAAGAAAGAATGGTTCTGCACGGAGAAAATCTGAAACTCTTTCTTTCCCTGGGAATGAAGTTGAAAAAGATTTGGAGAGGAATTTCATTTCAGGAAGCTGCCTTCATGAAATCATATATTGAGACAAACACAAAACTGAGAATGAACGCAAAAAATGCCTTTGAAAAAGATTTCTTCAAACTGATGAACAACTCAGTATTTGGGAAGACAATGGAGAACGTAAGGAAGCGCGTTTCCATTGAACTGGTTAAAGATGTCGAAAGAGCAGAAAAACTGATCAACAAGCCAAACTTTGCTGATCTGCAGATTTTCGATGAATTTTTGATTGGGATAAAGATGAGAAAGACACAAGTCCGCATGAACAAACCAGTTTATGTGGGCATGTCAATTTTGGATCTCTCCAAAACCCTGATGTATAACTTTCATTATGGCTATGCAAAAGAAAAATGGAAAGATTTGAAAGTTCTTTATACAGACACAGATTCACTGGTCTATGAGATTGGAACAGAAGATTTCTATGCGGACATTGGAGATGATGTTCTTGAATGGTTTGACACAAATGACTTTTCCAGAGATCATCCTGCAGTGATGAATGGACTACCTATTATAAAAGAAAACAAGAAAAAGATTGGGCTGATGAAAGATGAATGCGCTGGAAAAACTATAACAGAATTTGTGGCGCTGAGACCAAAACTTTATGCTTTCCTGCTGAGTGAAGGGAAAGAAGAAAAGAAAGCAAAAGGCGTAAAGAAATGTGTGATTAAAAACCAGCTGCGGTTTAACAACTTCATGAAATGTCTGAAAGGAGAAGGAAAAATACTCAGGACGCAAAATGTCATTCGCAGCAGAGAACATCATCTTTTTACAGAACGAATGGAGAAGATTGCACTGTCTGCCAATGATGACAAGAGAGTGATTTTGAAAAATGGCATAGATACATTTGCGAGAGGACACTGGAGATTGAGATGATTTTTCTCCCAGTTGAAAAAATATTTAGTTTCCAGATATATCTGCAGATAGATTTTTAATCTGATCTTTTCATCAGTTTTTTTGAAAAGTTTTTCTCCTGGGGAAAACTTTTTTTTCTCCAGAAACTGGAGAAAAAAACTTTTTAAAAATCTATCTGCAGATGGAATTTTGATCTGATCTTTTCACCCAGTTTTTTGAAAAGTTTTTCTCCTGGAGAAAATTTTTAAAAATCTCTCCAGAATCTGGAGAAAAAAACTTTTCAAAAATCTATCTGCAGATAGAATTTTGTCAACTGAATATTCTATCTGCAGATAGAATTTTGATCTGATCTTTTCACCCAGTTTTTTTGAAAAGTTTATCTCCTGGGGAAAACTTTTTTTTCTCCAGAAACTGGAGAAAAAAACTAAATCTATCTGCAGATAGAATATTTATTCTCCCAGATTTTTTGAGACAGTAGAAGGGATATCACAGACTCCAATGGATCCGAAGGACCCCCTTAATTCAAAGGTTTTATGTCTTATATGTACTTAAATCAAATAGTAAGAATATGTAATGATTTGACAGGAAAATGAAATGGCACTTTTACAATCAATGAAAATATGTCTCTGGTAAATTTAGACAGAAAGTTAGCATTTGGAGATGCTGTTAAATTTTAGGAGAAAATGACAAATGAGTTTCTGAAATATTTTTATTGAGTTCTGGTGGTTTTAACATAAAGGATCAATCGAGTCATATAATTTACTAATGTGTATAAGTAAGCAGAAGTGTTTTACGTTAAAATTAACGGGGTCCGAGGATGCATTGGAGTCTGTGATATCCCTTCTACTATCTAGGTCTGGAAACCCAGATCCGGCCATTCTCAACGGTTTGTTGCAGTGATCGTGCATTCTATGTTTCTTTTTAATTCCCTTAGTTTGGCAAACATCAGACTGCAACTGTTAAAAGTGCCTATTTTACGCCAATTCTACGATAGGAATATCAGAATATTTTATTTTTCACTTGTTTTGCGGTCAACGATATTTGTGTACAGCGGTGCAATCAAGCCAAAAACGCTGAGCATGCGTATTTACATGTTAAAAACAACATGGCGGGATGTCTGCAGGCGACAGGAATGTGAAGTGGCAGGAGACTATCACCTGATATGCGGATGTGAATAAAAAAGAGTTCGTATGAAAAACACTGGGATTTTTCCTGAATTCTGTTAGTGGGAATGGGATTTGGAAAAAAAATTGGGCTGGGAAATGGTATTGGTACCAAAAATACAAGACACAGCTTAGTTCAACGGCGGTATTACTGTTGTATGAGATATGTGTCTCATGTACCATTTGGATCACAAATCTTTACTTCACATGTCAATGAAAAAAGTGAACACCGGTGAGGAGCACACAGCTGACGCAGCATTTTAATATTTTAGCCTTGCCTAAACAGCTCTTGAAAGAGGTGTTTTTAAAGCCTGGATTTACCTGGAACGGAAATAGGAATGATTTCCGAAGAACGACAGATTCAAAAGAAATGCATTGAAAAAGCCGTATGTGAGCTCGAAAAAAAATAATGGTGAATACAATGTAAAATGCAATACAGTAAATCAAAGGCAAATCATCAAAGCAATTTTCCGCTTGGCCGCTCGGCCGAGAGGTCTTGGGTGCGAATTGGTCATGCGCAAGAGAGTCATTCCCAGCGGGCAGTTCGTGTTGGCGCTTCTTTCAACGAATATGTTATTACTGTCTTTTTTGCTGCTCACTTTGAGCGCTCAAAACTTCACTTGCTTTGGAAAGACAACTTGTGATTTGAGCCTTTTTCTCGTTCCACGTTTTCTGAATAAGCTGCATGCAATGTTTTTACAAAATATCAACGATCGCTATGCATACGATTGCTTACAACCTACATGTACATCCATCGTCAAGTCAAGTTTGACCGCCATGTTGGCTAGTTCTAAATGCTACACCAATTCAAGCGCTTCATTCTTGCTGCCCTTGTGATCCCAAAGGTATGTAAGCTTACGTTAAAAATGTAAGCCAGTTTAAATATTATTTTTGGCTATTGGCTACCTGTACTGAAGATTACATGTATCAACGAATTTCAGGGTTCTGTCTTGGTGACTGTACGGGCTCATGCACAGTCTTTTACAAGGGATTTCACGTTGTATTTTTTTGTCTTTTGTTTTTGTCCGTGTGTATTCACTATTGGTACACCAGAACAGAACCAATTTCAGCCTGCTCATTTGAATAAATAAGCTTATAAGAAACTAAAACTTGAATTTTAATATATATATTTTTTCTGAATTTTTGGTCATTATAAAGTATGGATTGCAGACTGGGGACAGGGCATAAAACACAGTCTTCAGTTTAAATAAATATGACATTCAACTTCAAGTAGCCACGTGAAGACACAAGTAGAACACGAAGGACTGGACCCAAGCTACTATAATTATGGGATGCAGACAATCCCATGTACTTTCCTTTTGGATTCGTTGTGCATGTGCCGTCAAGAAAATACTGACAGGCCTGGTGGAGTATAAACAAACACATGTGCAAGCAACCATACTGATGAATAGACAGTGCCAGAACAAGATAAAGATTGGTTTTGTTTGTTATTATTTCTAGATGCTTTGTGGATACTCGTGAAGAGCAGTGTTTAAGGTTCGAATGTAGCCTCACCTTCCCCTTCCCTACCCATTTCCTCACCGAGAACTCAAAATGAAAACACTGCTCTCGCGAGTATCCACGAAGCAACTAGAAACAATGAAAACAATCAGTATGGTGGCTTTGGCATGTGTTTGTTTATACTCCACTAGACTTTCGTTTTATCCGAATCCAAAAGAAAAGCACATGATATGGGATTGTCTGCATCTCATAATACATGTAATAGCACACTGTAGCTTGGGACTTGGCCCATTCCTTCTTGTTCTACAGTTGTACATGCATCAAAGGAAATCTGTGGGGAGAGCACTAAAACTTCACATCATTGTTCCTGCCCCAACAGTACCAAACAAGAATCAGACTGCATACATGTACATTGTATAAAATGCAATGTTGGCAAAAGGGTAAAATAGTAGGAAGTTAAATATCAATTGATGTTGAATGTCATATTTATTAAAACTTAAGACTGTGTTTTACATGTATACCCTGTCCTCAGTCCACAGTCCATCCTTTAAACTGACAGAAAAATTTGGGGAAAAAAATTTAAATTGACAACAAGTAGGGGTGGTCCATCAGGTGGTCCATGGACCCCGGGTCCATGTTTTGTAATGTCCTTAGTTCGGTGTATTTTTTAGTATGATTATAATGCATGTACAGCTGGAGTTCACAAATGTCATATCAGATGGCTTTTTGTAAAGAGAAAAGCTCACCAGAAAAGAAGGCAGTTTTAATTTGTTGTTGTAGGTACATGTACTGTACATGTATGTTGATCGATCATGTAGCTGTTGTACTCCACTTATTTTTTTTTCTATAGTCTGTGTGAGATACATGGAATGTTTGCTTATGAGGATAAAACAAAAATAGAATCAATGATAGTTTTAAGCACAACATACATGTACTGTACAGCTGTAGCCATCATGTGGGTAAATAGCATCATTATGTTATTTTTACTTTGCAATGGACTGTACAGCCTTGTCAAGACTGTAAGGCTGTGCTCCAAATCTACATTACTGGTGCCAGCTTATACGTTTTGTAAAAAGCTACATGTTTGTACACTTTCTGATCCCCCAAGGTCAAAAGTGACATGCTATGGGCCACTGTGTGTTGCTAGAGCACAGACCAACAATGCAAAATTTTAGCTTTGGGCGACCAGGAAATCTTTGTTTTTGCACCAAACTTATATCCTGAGCACCCCAGATTTCAAGTGTTTGGAGATTTCGGGCTCCCAACTATTTTTCTTAGAGCACAGCCTTGGTTGTCTAATACATGTACAGGTATGTAGTCGTAATCAATGGGTAATCAATGAGTAATCAATTGATTACTCATCGAGTATTGCCAATACTCAATGAGTACTCAATGACTAATCAATGACCCACAAAATTTTTGGTCATTGATTAGTCATTGATCTCATTGACTTGCATGAAAAGAGGTGTTGACAGGCCAGAAAGTATATCCCCGGAGATTTCCCCCAAGGGTTTTCCTTTTTTGTATGAGATAAGGGGAGGCTCTTTTTATATTTCTCTTAGCAATGGTTGGTTCTGAATTAAATGCCATTTGCTCATTAAGATGTTTTTAAGACTAGGCAACGCTGGGTGGTACGTTGTTACGAAAGGCAGAATTCTTTTTCGCACGTTCTTTTTTTGCTGCAAAGATGACTTCCGTTCATAGAATTTTACCTCGCAAATTATTTTCTCAATGAGATTGTGAGTGTAACCTCTAGCACGGAGGCGTGCTTTGAAGTTGTTGATATTCTCACTGAATGATTTTGCTGAGGAATTTGTTTTTTAAAAGTCTCGGGGCTTCACCTTTTCTGAGCTCTTTTCTGACTCCTGGTGGGTGGCAGGAAAAGAAATGGGTGTAGTGGAAGGTCTTTGTTGGTTTAAAATGAGTAATCAATGACATCAATGAGTAGTCATTCAATGACCCACAAAATTTTTTGGGTTCGATTAATCATTGATTACTCATTGAGTATTGGCAATACTCAATGATTAATCAATTGATTACCCATTGATTACCCATTGATTACTCATTGATGTCATTGATCATTGATTAGTTATGCCTGGGTGTATACTATCTTTCATCTTGCAGCAATGGAACTTGTTGATTAATTTTATTTTGTCTAACCCCCAGCCTGATACATGTACACTCTATTGCAAGTTACAATGCATTGCATCACCATGGGAATTCCTCTCGATTTCTAACATTCCCATGCATGTAAGAGTGCATGAGGGCATCATAGACATCAATATTACTTCATGTAACTTCTGCTTATGGACTCCATCTGTCTCTTTGAGGATAGATTCTGTAGTCATGGTCTCATTAGCATACAACTCCCTTTTAACCCAGAGTAGACTTTCAACTATGCTGGAGTTGCATGACTCTGTGTTGTGTTTATACATGTACAGGAGCATAATTTGCACTGTTCTTGTCTTGTGTGTATAATTACATGTATGATAGACACATAAATATAAAGCAGTTGGTTTCAAATGAAACTGTGATAATGAATTGGTGGGGTAGTGAAACAAAATGTTAGTATTATCAGCCTTGTTGATAAAGTAAATTGCCATCATATATAAAATGATTAAAAAGGTAATGTTTTTTAGTGCTAGCGCTCAAAACATCAGCTTTAATTTACTGTACATTGTGTGTATCAACAATTCAGTTGATCAAACTAATCTACACGTAAACAATGAAACAACTGACATTATTCTTCTAACAATATTTTTTTCTAATAACAAAACAGAACAACAGGGTACAGTGTAGAAGAAGATACATGTACATTGTAGTGATGATGATTGCGGTGACACTGTGCATGACAACACGCAAGTAAGTATGTTGTTATGAATTAAACCCTGAATAAAGAAATAAACGAACAAACACATGCGCAAGCAACCATACTGATGAATAGTGTCAGAACAAGATAAAATTGGTTTTGTGTGTTATTATTTCTACATGTAGATGCTTTGTGGATACTCGCGAAGAGCAGTGTTTAAGGTTCAAACGTAGCCTCACCTTCCCCCTTCCAACCAGAGGAGTAACAGCTTATTTAGAGTTTGCAGAATTCCTCTGGCCTTTGTTTTATTATTTTTGTGATATGATGCTCTGTTTTCTTAACTTAATGATCACCAATATGACTTCCTGTACATAGATTAATTCCTTGTGAAAACACGTACCCTACATGTATACTGTCAGTCAAAAATGTTATTTTTCTGGTTCGTAATTTATAGACTCAGGACAGAACCAAGGATAACAAACAGCCTGATGCTGTTGAAACAGAATCTAGTAAGTTAACACATTTATAATGGGATTGATATTTCTGGTGATTAGATACAGGGAATTCAACATCATTTCGATGCGTTTGTTGAAAAAGCTGATTTATTGTATTGCAAGGTTACCTGTTACTAGGCAGGGATGACAACATTGAGTAGGAGAAAAGGCAGGTTGTGAAACAAGAGCGGTGGCTCTTCAAGGCTGTGCTCTGAGAAAGATTGCAGGAAACTGAAAGCTCTGCCCTGTGAAAACCAGGGTGCCCAGCATTATGAGTTTTATGCAAAAACTTAGATTTTCTAGTTGCCTCAGGACAAAACTAAGTTACCATGCAGGAAACACCAGGCACTGCTAGAGCAAAGCCCTGCTCTTGTATATCACAAAACGTTAAGTTTTCAACATACAGTGTGTACAGTGTAGGACAGTTATTTGGCTACATTTTCCAAAATTTTGAAAAGCTACAGTAGTGTGAGACTAGTTGTTTTGATGGAGTTCTCAAACTCATTGATTAAATTATAAAAAAAATACATTCTGACTTGCATGCATTATTTTGTTTGTTTTTTTCAGATTTCAGCATCCTATGTATCAATTACTGCATTGTTTTTTCTGAAGGCCAAGAAACTTAGTGATGTAAAGTAATGAATGACTTTTCCAAAAAGGTCAAACATATTCCAAAGAAGCTTTACAATTAGTCATAAAGTATAAAAGATTACATAGAAAATTTATATGTCAAATACAATCTACATATGGAAACATTATTGAAAGGAAGTTTATAATACATGTTAGGCCAAGGCAAACATTAATGTTACAGTTTATTACAATTGTGATTATTTATTTATAATCCAACCCAGATAAGTAAATATTAAGTGAGAATTTATTTTAAAAATGCTATACAGTATTGTAGTGCTATTTTCATGAAAGTACAAAAAAATGATGAATTTAATGTCTTATTTAATTTTTTTATAAAATTATTTCCCATGCATCAGACCATTATGTGTGTTGTATTTTAGGTTTTATTAGACAGCATTTAGGTTTTATCAGAATTTTTATAAATTTTAATTAAATTATAGAGATTTAGAGAACAGAATTATTAGATTTTCCTTCTAAAACCTTTATTATTTGGAGTTGTAGATAAGATTTTTATGCAGTTTTTCTCCCTGAGATTGTCTTTGATTGGTTTCTTTGGGCATACCACCTTTAGAGGAAATATATAGCTTATATCAAGATTTAACAGATTGAAATATATCTTAATGAACACCTTCATGTAACTTTGTTGAAATTTGATTGTACTGTATAACGAGACTTGAGCTATGTCACACACTGGGCACCCGTCAGACACCATTTTGTAACATAAGCATAGCAGGGAGTTATGGGTATGTAAAGCAGTGGATTGAGGGTCAAGTGCTTCTAAAGCAACGAAATATGCATTTACACAGAGAGCCAGTGCTCACTTAAGTGCCCGATAATTAATTCTCAGGCACCAAGTGTAAACTGAGCCTTACTGAAGACCTTTTAATTTCACTTAATACAATGTATAACTCTGGTGTTTAAAATGCTGCCATTAGTTTTATTTGAACTTCAGAGTTAGGGCCTGGTCGCACCACAGTCAAAAACAAAAGTTAGCCCGTGTAAAAATTAATGACATAAAAACAAAAACATTCCACAAAAAGCGTGTCCCACCGGAGCGGTTTCTTTTGTTTTCCTCAATTTTTGCACAGGCGCAGTTTTGTTTTTGACTGTAGTGCGACCAGGCCATTTTTAAAATAAAAGGCAGTAAAGTTGTTCAATCCTTTTGTTTAACTGTAGCAAAATTTTTCTTCCTACAGCTAGATTTTGAGAGTAATGTAGACATTTTGCAAGAATTTATATTTGCAATAAAATTTTAGAAATTTACAGACATTATATGAACTTCTCTGTGACATTTGTGTGGTTTATTTGTGGACATTTTACTAACATTTTATGCAATGTTTCGTTTACTTTTTACAGATATTTTAGTGAGATTTTATGCTATGCATGTTTCACGCGTTCCTTTTATACATGCTGATTTTACAGAGAAAATGTGAACATTTTGCATAGATTTAGTGCAATAAAATACATACATTTTACAAGCATTGTATGTACTTTTCTGTGACATTTTGTGTAGTTTTTTTGTGTACATTTTACAAACATTAAGTTTTTTTGACTCACTTTTTACAGAGATAATAAGGAGATTTTATGTTTACTGGTTTACAGAGATTTTTTCTCGTGCCATTTTTACAGAGAAAGTAGAAAGATTTTACAGAGATTTGTTGTTTGTAACAAAATCTCCGTAAATTTTACTCAAAATTTACAAGAAAAACATCAAGATTACATACATATTTTATGCGATCTTAGCGCAGAAAATGTGCTGTAATTTACAGACTTTTTACGAAGTTACAAAATCTCTGGGAATGTGCACGTTTACAGAGTTCGTAATTTACAAAGGAAATGTAGACATTTTACAGAGATTTAACTAACTTTAGTGAAGTCTGTAAGTGGTTCAAGTTTTCCAGTGTTTTATTCAAACATTAACACACACTAAAGTGCCTGATGAATATCAACAGTTGAACACACCCAGTTTGAGATGCTTGTTTAAGTAAGGTGCTTTAAATGGGCATATAACATCATTTTTAGTGTTACTTTAAAAAGTCAAAAGACATTTATATCACTGGAAACCCAAAAATAAGGGTTCAGTTTTGTTTAAAATTATTCTACTAGTGCTCTTAGAGTAACCATTAGTGTCTTGGGCTGCAGATGGCCAGGATGGAAATGGATTACATCTTGAAAAAATGAGGCCAATTTTTTTCAACTTTATCACTTCTGTCTTGGAGAACTCTCAAAACTCAGATTATGGTTTATTTTCTCTTCGAAAATTCACTTGACATCTTACACTTAGTGTTCTATAAGATACTTAATTCTAATTGGAGGCAGTTTTGACCAAAAAAAAACTGAAAATTGCCATGACTGAACTCCTTTAACAAGTACCCTACAAGTACCTTCATTTTTGCTACTTTTATTCTAACATAAAACACACTAAAGTGTGTGATGAATATGAACAATTGAACACACCAAGTTTGAGATGCTTGTTTAAGTAAGGTTTTGGAATTTTAGCTGAATCACAGCCATGACAGAAATTAGATGAGATGAGTACATTACAAGATAATGCTGTAGTAATGCACCGTACATATCTTTGCATAAAAGAATACAAAGCATTGTCATGTTCTGTTATAGTCAAATCCGGAAAATTCAATAGTAAAAAAAGCACATATTATTTGAAATAAAGGGACTCTTGAAAGTAAGGTAAACATATGCTGTTTGCAATATTCCCTTCAGTCTATGGTAATACAAATGATTAACATGATCATGACACAATTGCAAAATAACACAAAATTTCCACAAAGGGCAAAATTGCACCAAGTAATAAGCTATACTCTATCCTAGTTGCACAGTTTCTGTTAATATGTTTATAATATGTCAATTTGATAATATGTTGGTTATTGCTGTTAAAACTTTTAATTAAAAACTTTCTAGTTTAACTGATTGACAATAAATTCTAAAATCACACGCTTTGTCTACGTCAGTGAATCTATAATTGTTAATACAAAAAACTGTTTTTGATCTGTACAGAAACATACATGTATGTATCAGTTTATTTATCAGGCTTTGTTTTTTTACCTTTGAATTCTTTGTAGAAGCAATACTTGTATGTGATCTGGAATAAAAGCATAGTTCTGGGTGTCACTACTGCTTTGAGTTTGATTGATCTCGATTTTATTCGTTTCGATTCATCGCTGCAAAAACGGTGATACACTGCCTCTGCCAGACGGTACAAAGCACAAATAAACACAACGTTACGATTCCGAGTTCCTTTTATATCTTATTACCTGAGATGAAAGGTATAATTTGCTTTTTCCGTGGTTCGCTTTCTCGTCGCGATCCCCGGTCGCGACCACCATTTTGAAATTTCTTTACAATAACAACCAATGCATACATGAAGGACCTATATTTTATGGCGAATACCGCTGACTGCTCGTTCCCAGACCCCCGTTCCCCGTTCCCCGTTCCCCGTTCCCCGTTCCCCGTTCCCCGTTCCCCGTTCCCCGTTCCCCGTTCCCCGTTCCCCGTTCCCCGTTCCCCGTTCCCCGTTCCCGTTCCCGGTTCCCCGTTCCCGCTTTTAGTAACATCCGACTGAAAAGAGCGTGAAGTGCTTTCTCTTTTAGATGATCGAGTGAGACTTTAAAATTTCCTGAAGAGGAAATTTTAGTTCCTAAATAAGTATAATCTTGTACAACATCAATAATTTGATTATTCACATAAAATCTATATTCAGAGCATTTTCTTGCGCGTTTTTGAAAAACCATAATCTTGTTTTTTTTTTGGGATTTATGCTTAACATCCACGTGTTGCAGTATGATGATAATGCATTAAGACAATAGGCCATTTCCGAGTTGCCTTTAGCCTCTCTATCAAAGCGAGGCTAGGTGCGAAACCTTTCATATTAAAATGAGTTTCCATTCACATGCAAATAAGTTTTATTTGCATGTGAATGAAAACTCATTTTCATATGAAAGGTTTCGCACCTAGCCTCGCTTTGATAGAGAGGCTAAAGGCAACTCGGAAATGGCCTATTTTGTAGACCTGTTTTAGAACGTGATAAAATGATTAAATCGTCCGCATATAAAAGAGAGTTTAATTTTGTGCCGTTTGGTAGAACAAAAGGATCAGACAAAATATTTTCAAATGAAAAAGGTAAATCGTTAATGTTAAGGTTGAAAAGTAGTGGACTTAAAATACAACCTTGTTCTTTAACTTTTTGGCAGCTTTTCGTATTTCATTTTCGGTAATCAAGTAATCTAACGGACGAAATTGTTGTTTACGATCTTCTTCTACTTTTAGTTCATCACGGATTATCTGCTGGTTGGGATTAAGCGGTTCATTAGAGTGAAGAGATTGAAAGTGTAGCAGCCAATTTTCTTCCGACACTAAAGGAATATCTTCCGCTTTAATGGTGTCATCCATTGATTTTAGACATTTCAAAAAATTTGTCGCATCTGAGTTTTCAATAGTTTCCTCCAATCTATGAAGCTTGCTATTGTAGTATTCGTTCTTTTTAGAGTTCAATAATATTTTGCATTGCATTAAAATGACATGGTATTTCTCACACAAAATGGGTTCAACGGATCTCTATGTTTTTGGTTCGCCATTTTCCTCAATTCATGTACTGTTTAAAAAACGAGCAGTAGTGTATTATCAGGTTTAAAAACTCGAGGCGAAGCCGAGAGTTTTTACACCTGATAATACACGTGCTGCGAGTTTTTTGAACGGCTTCAAAAACATTCTTTCAAAAGCGTGTCCCTTCGGAATTAAAACAATTGCGCTTTTGTGCAAAGAGGAAATTAGCATACGAGAAAAACAAGTAGACTAGACTGATTAGCATACAACACATGTGCGACGTCTTCGACGAAGTGACCATTGCTTCCCGGCTCCTGTCGAAAGTTTTGGGATTTTATAGTTCTGAGGGAAAACATCACTGAAAAATGCTATACGAAAGTTGTCAGGTACGGTAGATAAAACGGCTGACAATTTTTTTTTCAGAGGTAGAGAACAAGTAGAAATAAGCAGCTTGCATCTGCGAACCAGTCGCTTACCTGGCAATTTACACGAGGGCGCTGGTGTCATTCAAATAACGGCTCACTTGTTGAACTGTTGGTTGTTTATTTTGTTGAGAAGATTCCAAATAGAATGGCGAAAGACCAGATTTCGTAAAACAGTACTGCACAAAAATATTAAAGTCACCATTTGTTGCACTAAGAATCCTGAACAATTACTACCCATATCAGTAATCTTTATATAAATATTACGTGTGATCTTTATATAAAGATTACGTGTGATCTTTATATAAATATCACGGTCATTTTAAAATCATTCTCATTAAAAATTCAGCGATAATTGCATTGTTTGCCCATTCAGCCCCGAACTCCCCTGTGACTGAAATCAAAGCCGCCACCAGGCACCACCGTAGATTACCAGGTATAAAGGCTCATACACGTGATCGATTTGCGTCGTGTGATTGGCTGATATGCTCATGAATTATTAATGAGTTTTTGAAGTCTTTTTAATCGACATTCCCGGTCAAACCATTTTTTGTTTTTTGTTTTTTTGACTTGATACGCTTATGCTTTTTTGTGGTTTTAATCTTTAAACATTGTCTAGCAGTTGTAATAAGAATATATTTTGTGATCCTTTAAGAATACCAGAATTGTCTGTATTAATATTTAGCCAAGTTATGATAGGACTAT
Source organism: Dendrophyllia cribrosa (assembly GCA_024195265.1). NCBI lineage: Eukaryota > Metazoa > Cnidaria > Anthozoa > Scleractinia > Dendrophylliidae > Dendrophyllia > Dendrophyllia cribrosa. The sequence goes on along the minus strand of JAJLRJ010000008.1, from coordinate 1,744,149 downwards.
GATCTGATAAAGGGGTGGGCTGTTTTACTATGAAATTTGAAACATTTAAAAATAGATCTTGATCACAAATTGCGTAATCAATGACACTTATACCATTTCTCCCATGAAAGGTAGCTCTCCCTAGAGAATCGCCGCTAACTCTGCCATTTAAGATTCTGAGATCGGCACTTTTACAAATATCAAGGAGCCTTTTACCATGATTGTTAACTTCGTTGTCAAAACTATTTCGCTGAGTAGGGACTAACGATAATTCAGATCGGTCATTTGGAATAACGTTCAGCCCCTCTTGACAAATATTATCCGCTTATTTCCCTGTTCTAGAATTGAAGTCACCCATGAGGAGTTTATTGACCCATGAGTGGAAAAAAGTTCAATGTCCTTTTCAAGTTCTTCAAACAATTCATCGTTAAAATACTGCGAGTTGTATGGAGGAATGTATAGACCACATGTGTATATGTCTTTATCGGTTTTGGCATAATGTTTGCTTATTTTGAACCATACAAAATTATGGGACTTTTTCACAATTGAGATCCAATCATGGAATACATTTTTGTAAAGTAAAACTATGCCGTCGGAGTTACGGCCACTTTTTCTGGATTGAGTAGCATTTTGAATCACTGATCTATATCCTGATATTTGGACATCCGTACATTTCCAAGTCTCGGAGAGAATTATGAAATCAAAATTATTAATCATATTTACAAAATCTATGTTCTCCCATTTGGTCCTAAGGGATTTCGATGACAGCTCATTCATATTCCAAGCAAGGAAAGACAATTTTCTTGCATGAAACAAGCAATTCGTCATCTTCGCAGATCTATCTATTTGTTTGCTATTCGCATTCTGGTAGATAATTTAGTGCTAAATAAATGATTTAAAAAATCTTAAAAAGGATATTAGTTCCTTTGGGATTTCTACAGTTGTCTTTACTTTCACCAACTATTCTCACTGCATAGTTAATTAGCTCGCAGCAGAAGATTAAGTAATCCTTCGCATTCACCCGTGATCGCGCACGCGTGTAGTGGTAGTGATGCTTTGCGTTCCTTGAGTATAAAATTGGCCGTTTTTACCTCAAGCGTGGTCATTTCTTCGGTACTCCGGGACGACGGTCATTTTTCGCTTAGTATCCCTTGTCAACCGTCGCCAGCGTTACGGCTAATCGTGCCCTCCCTGGCCCACCCGCTCCTGACGCTGCTCCAGTTATTCAAGGTCAAGCTGTTGAGAACCCAGCGCCTTCGGTAAATCCGCCCCCTGTGCCAGCATTAGGACCAGAGCCGGCCGCGGTACTTGGAGCGGCAGATGAGGTAATTTTTGGGCCATTTTATAGTCTTTCGGCGTGGGGCTTATTCCGCTTTTGGTATCCCTGGTTGCCCGCTAGTTTTTGGTTTCTAGCAGTTCGCGTGTTTATCTTCGGCTTGGCCATTTGCGTTCTTTAGCGTTTCTTTCTCGCCGCTACGTAGTTTTGCATAGCTTTGTTAGGTTTTCAATATTCTTTCGTCACTCCGGCGTTTGTTGATATGCATTCCGTGCTTTCCTTGGCATAGTTTTTAAGTCCGTACCATTTTAGTTTATTACGGCTTTGTTGCTTTCAAGTCCCATTGTTTTCCACGTCACCTTTTGCTTGTCCTTTCTTTTCGGCGTTTATTTCGCATCGTTGGTTTTATTTTCGTTCGGGTACTTTGCATTTCGGGGTGTTTCTCGGTGGAATTCTAAGGGTTCGTTGCCGGGGTGCGGCATATTTGCGCGTTATTTATTTGCAAATTAGTTCTATTCTTTTGTTGTTAGGCGCTTGCCATCGACTCTTTTTTTTTATTCATTTTTATCTCGTTAATGCGCATGCGCATAAACGAGATTTAGGAATCAGTACAAAAAGGGACAAAAGTTGTTAACAAAGGTCCATTGTTAACTTTTGTCCGGGGGGGGGGGGGGGGGGGGGGGGGGGGTTACTTCTTTCTTCTTTATAGAAGCTATATTAGAGTATTGAGGATATGGTTGGTTAAACCGGTTAGGATTTCAAGAAGGGCGTCACATACCGCCACTAAAATTTTTGAGGAGCAGCCCCGGACCTATTGTTAATTTCCCTAGGGTATTGGGATGTCAGAACTTGTCATGAACTTGTCATATCTCACATTACGTCACCGCAAAGGTATTAAAGTTCTTATTAAGTTTTCGATATCTCACGTTACCTATCAAGAAATATCAATGTTTCATTTGTCGTAAAGCCATTAAAGCTGCTTTAGAAGGGTAAAAATAGGTCAAATGCGTTTTCTTGGGAAACGCAGTTTGAGAATTTCACGGTGTATTTTTACGAATGGAGACGTTTTAAGGAAGTTAAATGGGACGGGAAAGTTGGTGTTTTACTGATGAGCGATATGGCAGAGCAAAATAGCATGAACTTTGGGTTTGTTCTATTTTGGAATACTGAATCATTGCTATTACGGTTTGATTATGCAATACTATGGGAAAGACGTCATAGTTTTGGTGATTTAGCTACCATGCACGAGCAAATTTTTGCGGAAGGAAAATTTTGCGGATTGCCCGACTGAATTTGTTTTGCGGGAGGAAATGTTTGCGGATTTCTGGTCAAATATAAATAAAATCCAAGGCATCGGTATTAAACTGCAATTTTACTTCCTGAACGGAGGTTTCTATAGTTCCCATAGTTATGGTTGCTGTTCTGGCGCCAACATGAACATAAACAACGAGAAAACTAGTGAGTGAATTATTGTACGTTGTTTCCAAAAGGTCTTGATGTTAGCAGGCAGGTTATAATTTTAAGAAAAACGACAAAACGTTTTAGTTTGAAAAACATGTTTCGACAGCAACTTCTGTCATCTTCAGCTAATAAGTAATGTACAAAGCGTTGACAGTGAATATATAAGTGGGAACAAATGTTAATTATGCTAGTAACAACAATGTAAATAAAAGCGTGGCAATGTGAGAATTATAAGGATAGTTTCAAATTTACATGATATAATTGTTGATTCAAAGACGGTTTTTCTCTATGAATATGAAAAGCCTCTTTTATCTTAAGTTGGAAACTCGTAGAAGCGTGATCTAAAATATGAAAGCAATCTTGTGAACACAAGGTACGACAATGTTCAGAATTCAGTAGATGTTTGAAAATGGGGGGGTGTCGTTGCTGGTTGCGGTAGTGGGGGCCGGGGGGCCTCTGGTGTCCCCCCGGGCGCTGGAGCCTCGTGGTTCGCCTCGCGGAATTTCGCTTTCGCGCAGTCTTTAACAACGTGCTCGGAAGACAGGCACCGGTAGCATAGTATTGGCTGGCCCGTGTACTTAAAAAAAAAAAAAACTCGAATCCTTGAGTGACTAATTTGCGTGGCACTGCCTTTTGTAAACGTATGAATTCTACGACACGGATGCCGTTCTCGATGTGCTCATAGCCCGGGTCTTTGAAGCCAAGCCGACGGACTGCTCGCGCTTTGAGGTCGCCGTATTGTTCCAGGAGTTGTAGCAGGTTTTCATCGGGGAATTCAAATGGAACGAAGCATGACACGCGTGTAGTGCTTTTTGCCCTAAAAGGCGTAAAGGGATAACGCGGCTTTCGTAGTCAAAGCCCGATGCCGCCAACCGCGTGGCCGATTCTGTAGATCGGAGGGTGATGTCGAAGCACTTTCCTCCGTACAGGGGTACAACCCCAACGATTTCTTCCTTAAAGTACGGTAACGACTGCGCTATACTGAGCGAGTCAAGAACCAGGTTTTCCGGCGCTATCAAGCGGACAGTTCTAGTGTGGGCGAACGGCTGGTGCGCGGGACGCGCGGCCATCTCCACGTAACGCGAGGGCGAGAACTCGCGAGACCAAAATCAAAACCACAAAATTGAAAAGCACGCACTCACCAAAGCGAAGACAGATGGTTACCACACGCTTTCTTGATTGTGGTGAAAAAACAGCACCAAATCTTGTAAAAAAAAAAGAAGCTCTCCTTAGTCATCGAAGTTGAGGACTAATCTTGGCTTTTGGCCTTGAAAAAGTGGAGCACTGATGAGAACAGATCCCCAATGCTGTACAGAAAAGTTGTTAGCAGAGGTTCCCCTCCTTTTGCAAAAAAAAAAATAATAATAATAAGGCCCAGCCTATAACATTTTCTAAACACGCCACGTCTATTGTATAACCAAATTATAGACCCCATTTTAGTCACTAGCGTGAAAATCTAAACTTTGTAATCGAAAATTAGTGATTTCCTGTTTTTAATACCCCAAATGGCTACTAAAATAAAACTACGCCCATTTCGCGAACATAAATTAATTTCTATTGGCTGATTTGCATCATGTGATGTTTTCATGTACGTATTTTGAGTAGAGTTATTGTAAAGGTGCGCTACAACGGCATCTTTACCATATTCACTATCAATTCTATTTTTTTATTAACCTCACGTTCTAACGCATTAACGAGATGGCTTTAAGAGGCCTTTGATTATGCATATTTGTATGTGCCTGATTTCCCGCAGTCCCGCGCCCCTCAGCGTATTGCAACTCCGGCGTTCATTACATGTTTTCTGCGGTTTCCTTGCATAATTTCAAGTTCGTGCCATTTTAGTTTATTACTATGTTACTTTCAAGTCGCTTTCCCCATTGTTTTTATCGTCACCCTTTGCATACCATTTCTTTTCGGCGTTTGTTTAGCATCGTTAGTTTTATTTTCGTTCGGGTAACTTTACACTTCGGGGTGCTTCGCGGTCAAATTCCTAGGATTTACCGCCGGGATGCGGCACATTCGCGCGGTATTTAGGAATGTTCAACCCTAATTGGGGGGCGTGGTGCGTGAATGCAGAAAATTGGTTCTTTTCTTTTAGGCGCTTACAACAGGTCCTTTTTTCTTTCATTTTTTATGTATTCTAGTACGTGTCCGATTTTCTGCAATCCCCCGTCTCACAGCAAATCGCTATAAGAGCGATTAAGATTGTTCAGGGCAATGAGTTTTTTAAATGCATGAGTATCCCACCGGTAAAGACTGCTGAGGGCAGTGAGTTGTTATGAGTATCCCACCGGTGAAGACTGATCAGTAGTATGAGTTATTAAAATGCATGAGTATCCCACCGGTGAAGACTGTCGGTGCAGTGAGTTATTATGAGTATCCCACCGGTGAAGACTGATCAGTGGTATGAGTTATTAAAATGCATGATTATCCCACCGGTGAAGACTGTTGGTGCAGTGAGTTATTGCGAGTATCCCACCGATAATGACTGATCAGTGTAATGAGTTATTAAAATGCATGCATGAGTATCCCACCGGTGAAGACCGCTCAATGCGGTGAGTTATTATGAGTATCCCACCGGTGAAGACTGATCAATGGTATGAGTTATTAAAATGCCTGAGTATCCCACCGGCGAAGGCTGTTGGTGCAGTGAGTTATTATGAGTATCCCACCGGCGAAGACTATCAGGGTAATGAGTTTTTGGAATGAGTATCCCACCGGTGACGACTGCTCAGTGCGGTGGGTTATTATTAGTATCCCACCGGTGAAACCTGCTCAGTGCAGTGAGTTATTATGAGTATGCCACAGGTTAAGACTGGTCAGTGCAATGTGTTATTATGAAAAGAGAAAACGAAAAAAAAAGGAACTAAACGACGCGCACTCTAGAGATGTTTCTTGCCGCTACGGCTGTGGGCAGATCTTGGGTTCCGTGCTAGGTAACTCGAGGTATCTTTGTGGATAGAATGCCATTCCATGTATTTCAATGCGCAACAATATCCAAATTATGGCGCCACGAAGAACGACAATCCAACCAAGAACGAGTTCGTTTTACACAATTTTCCTTCCTTCATTTAGAATAGATTTTACACGGCTAACAGGGCGACGTTTATACAGTGGGTTGTTGTCTAGTCGCTTCGGGGATTATTTTTCACCGCTTTGCACAAGCCGGGGAGAATAAGTGCTTTAGCGGTTCCGAAATGTGTAGGCTTTTTGCTTTATGTGTGATTTTTCGCTTTTGTTCAAGGCCTTAAAGTGTCTATGAAATGTAATTTATTTTTTGATGTATCGAAAGTTTCACCTTTTTAGACCTTGGAATAAAAGGTTTAAAGTGTTAGGGACGATGCGAAACGCTTATTTTATGGTCCCAAAGTTGTTGGCGCTAAAAAGTGGCTCCAATTTGTGCGCGGCCAAAACCAGTGTCATATACACCTTATTCCAAAATGGCCGTCGCGCGGAAAATACTGGCGCGAGTTACACGAAAACGAGGTCATAAGGGCCGAACTAAGATGTCGTACTGTTTCGCGTACTTATTAATAAACGGTTGATTCAAGAGAAAGTATGGCAAACGCTTTGTATGGCCCTCATTTGTTAACTGAAGAAAATATCCCGGGAAGTGCTCTCTCCGGAAGAAATCCTTCGAGCCTTAAAAATCCAGAATTACGGTTTTGGTTAAAATGTCGCGGAGACTCGTGCAAAGGTCTGTCAACAAAGGCACAGCTCGTTAAAAGGTAAGCTTAATTAGTTCTTTTAGAACTCAACTTTCGTCAGAAAGGTCTACTCTGTGTTTTTTTTTTTTGCCGAATTTTGGTTTAAATGTTTCTTAATTTTCAGGGTGGAGGAATATGTCAGCAGAAGGCTGGATCAAAATATTGTTGATCCGGATCCGGGCATGATTTACACCAGACGAAAGCTTCACCATATGCGTTCGAATTCAGGAAACTCAGTAGACGACTTTAGTTCTACGGTAACCTCATCGACGCGATCGACGGTGATTAAAGTTCCATCGGATGGCTGGGGGACATCCCTTGTCAAAGCTCCTCTTTTTACACGAGCAGAGATGGACAGACATATTGGAAAGTCTGGAAAGAATATCGGAGGGGAGAAACACGCTCACCATTCGGTCCCCACTGGTTTTAAAAAGGCTAAAACGTACTTAGAAGATGAATATTTACATGATATTCAAACCAATCATGATCAGCAGCACTTTTACTTTCGTGCTAAATGCTTCCACAGTTTTAGAAGAAATGAAAGCCCTCACAACTTAAATATTGCTTTATGTATTGTGTCTGGGGAGATTGTTTATGCGAATTGTGGCCCTTCCTGTGCTGCCGGGAAATCCGGATTTTGCAACCACGTTTTAGCGTTAATGCTGAAAGTGTGCAAGTATACACTGTATAACTGTAAAGATACAACAGAACTACAGCATGAGGAAGATGAAAAGAGTTCAACAGCATGCACCTCAACCTTGCAAAGATGGCATCAACCCAGGGTTGAAGGTATTTCATCTTATCCTATTATGGAAGTTGCTGTTTCCAAAACACGATTACAGACAGAGCAAAAAAGTTCCGGGATTATGTGTCACCTATACGAAGCAAGAAAAGTTGACGTGCCAACTAAACTAAATGATTTTGTTGAAACTGTGAAGGATATAGATCCAGACCTTGGGTTGCTACAAACTTGTGAACTGAACACAGGTAATGGGACAGATGACTATGTTGAAACAAGGTTTGGAAAAAGTCCAGCAGGAGCATTTGGCTCTTATCAGCTTGGTTTCCAAGAGAGTAACTTCAAAGTTACAAGTAATTTACCTCCAATTCAAAGAGGTGCATCTGGTACAATACCAACTACAATACCATCTTATCCATCACTGCCATTAGATGATGTAAATGATGACTTCCTTTTGGATGTTCCCGAGGATCTGGACACCTTACAAAATAGACTTTTAGATGACCTTAAGGTAACTATGCTTGATGCAAATAAAATTGAAGAGAACACAAAAGCCCAGCACACTTGTAGTGCTTGGACTGAGGAACGAAAGTTTCGATTTACGGCATCAAATTTTGGTAGGGTATCAAGAAGAAAGAGAAATCATGAGAAGTTTTGTAATGATTTGTTGGATGCAAAACCTTTCAGATCAGCAAGCACTGACCACGGTATTAAATATGAACCTGTTGCATTGCGAGAGTACGAAAAATATATGCACAAGATTGGTCGCCCCATTAAAGTGGAAAAATCTGGGTTCTTTGTGTCACCAAAACTGTTTTATCTTGGGTGCTCCCCAGATGGGAAAGTCATTGACATTTCATCAATAGATCAATTTGGCCTTGTTGAAATAAAATGCCCAAGCTCAAAGTTCAGTGTTACTCCAACAGAGGCCTGTAGTGATCCACACTTCTTTCTAGAGGTTGTGGATGGAAAACCTAAACTAAAAAAAAACCATGTTTACTATGATCAAGTCCAGGGTCAAATGGCCATCACTGGAACTAAATGGTGTGATTTTGTTGTATACACAAAAAGAGGTCTCAGCATTGAAAGGATTCATTTTGATGAGGAGCACTGGAAGAAAATGCGTGCAATATTAAATTCAACCTATTTTCGTTACTTCTTACCAGCCGCAGCAAAAAAGAAATTTGGCATGCAAAAATAACATGATCTATCAACTGAACTACATGTATGTACACAATGGTTTGAACCTAGAAACTCTGAGTATATCACAGCCAAATACTCTATCAATTTAATATCAATATTGTCAGGTTCTAGAAAATATCCACACCCCCATGGAAGCTCTTTTAAGTTTAAATCCCCCCCCCCCCCCCCCCCCCCCCCCCAACACGAGCCCCTCCCCCTTGGCTTTTGAAATCACTTTCCCCTTGGAATTTTTTAAAAGACCTTTCTTGGGGTAGGTATGGTTATTTTCTGAAACCACACATTATAATGGCCGCCCATATAGGAGATTCTGGTGTCAATTTTTACAATAACTTAAGTTATTCTCGCATGCTGATTGGTCAATTTTTATCATCAGTAAGAGTACACACAGAATTTTAATTTATGCAAGAAGTCATCCTGTCAATTTTTAAGCCAATGAACATTCTTTATTGTTATCAGTTAGCCAATGAGAAAGCGAGAAAACTTATTGACAATGATTGCGTCAATTTGAATAAAACTCAGCAACTTGCCATGTTTACCGTGCATTCACTCTTCATTTCATCCGGTGTTTTACAATTTTGGTGTTTTTGTTATTGTAAAAAACAAAATGACGTCAGTTTTTTATGCGTCTGTCCTCTTATTGATGATAAAATTCGCCATAACATTGTCAAAGTTTGCTGTGGATCCACTCGCCCACGGCTCTAGATCCACAGCACTTTGACAATGTTATGATGAATTTTATCATCAATAAGAGGACAGACGCATAAAAAACTGACGTCAATTTGTTAAAGTTACATTTAAGAAAGCAATATATTTGATAAAGCAATAAATGTGTACAGAGATTAATATGTACATTGATATCATTATCTAGAGCTTGTATATCTGAGCACTGCTCTAATATGTACACAAGGACTCTTTTCCCAATGACAAGGAAATATCCAGCAGTTTGAAGTGATGTTGTAAATTTGCCAGCAAAGACCTTGAGACTCAAGAGAGCAATGCATTTGTCATGTTTTGAGTCCTGGAAGTCAATGATCAAAGTCCATGACCAAATTGAAGATGACAGGAGAACCAAGCAAGAAGAAAATATCTCTGAATTGAAAGGATAAAATAGGATTGAGGAACTTGAAATGAAAATTAAAAACCTCAGGAAGCTTTAAATGCTGAAAAGGACTCAAATTACACACTAATAATGGGCTTTTGTAAGTTACAAAATACAGCGCATACCGTCCACATTTGGTTTACAACACCAAACAAGTTTAAGGGAACAATACCATTCCATATATGAAAATTCTTGATCTTATTAATGGCTCTTTCTACATGAACTCTCAGGGATGCAATTGATTGAGTTTTGACAACATCGTCTGGACTCATCTGTCCCTGAGAGCCCAAGAAAGGTGGAATGTTCAGCCCAACTCCAGGGGGGAGCAGGTCCTGCACTGTGAACCCCTTATCTGCCATGACCGAATCTCCATTGTTAAACTTCTGCTCCAAAAAACCACTACGCAGAACAATTTCTCTGTCAGAGATGTGCCCAGTGTATAACTGGCTAACAAACGACAATGCTCCACCAGGTGTAATGCCCACAAGGGCTTTCAATGTAGTATGATTTTTATAAGAACTAAAAAGCTCGCTGTTTAAGCGAAGGCTGCTAGGCATCTGACATTTCACTTCAGTGCAATCAATTATTACCCTGGTAGAGGGATACTTTTCTTTGAACTGCTCAGGCATGTGCTTATTAATCAGTTCTCTTGATGGCCACATGGGCACATCCTTAAATTTTAAATATAAAAAGTTGACCCAGGTAATTATAACCCTGCTTATTGTAGCTTGGGATACACCGTAAAGATGAGCAAGATGTTCCTCTCCAAAACCCTGCCTTAATCTACACAAAGTAATAAAAAATTCTTCCTTGGGATGCAACAGCCTACGTCTACCAGGTTTTGGAACAGATTCACTGGGTTCACACACAACTGTTGTGTTTTGATTTGTGGAGGATGAGTGCCAATAGCGAATATTTTCACCATCCTCACCTGGGTCACAAAAATCGTACACAGCATCAAACAACTCTACACTGGGGAATCCCGTATAAAAGGCCATCGACTTGCTGTCCTTGAATTTATTTGAACAGAAAGTTTTTTTCTCGTACTCTTGGCAACGGGTCGTCAGATCGATTACTACTTTTTGCGCATCTCGGAGTTTAATGTCCAGTGCCTTCGTCTTGTCCTTTTCTGCCTCCAAAGCTTCACGAAATTCTTTAAGTTTCTTCTCGAGTTTCTCGATTCGTTCTTTCAATTCCAATTCTGAGATGTTTTCCTCTTGCTTGGTTGTCCTGTCGTTTTCAATATGGTCATCGGCTTCGGTCTCCACTTCAATAACACGGAATGCATTGTCAAAATTGTTGCTCTCTTGAGTTTCAAGCTCTTCGTTGGCAAGGTTAGCGCCTGCATGCCGGGATTTTGGTGGCTTTCTCTTCTTAGGGGAATCTTTCGTCCACGAAAAAATCGAAGGAACAGCTGTAGAACACAGTTTTCTTCTGCCAGCGAGAGTCCTTTGGAAATCAGCCTTATTGAAGTGTCTGGAGCAAACCCTGGTGTGCTCAGTAATCTTAAAATGGCGACCAACATCCCTTCGAATTGCTCGAATCCACGCTGTTGATACTTTCTTATCGTCCGGAAATTTGTGAAAAGATATCCTCTTGCCTTTCTCCTGATAAAGCTTTTTTGTGCAGTTCGGAACACAACAGTTTTGAGGCATTTTGTACGGATTTCGACCAAATAGATACCTCAACGCAAGAATGTTACGAAGGAAAGAAAACAAGCGGCCCTTATGACCTCGTTTTCGTGCAACTCGCGCCAGTGTTTTCCGCGCGACGGCCATTTTGGAATAAGGTGTATTACACTGTGACGTAAATAGTTGTACAAACTGCTGCGGGAATATAGAGAACAAGAGAGCTGACAAGAGACGTCGCTAGAGGTGGACAATATTATGTGGTGAGCGGCCTCAAACATACGAGATATTAAAATTCTTCGATAACAGAGGGTGTACCAAAGCTTTATTTTGCTCCAGAGGAAAATAGGCCGGCGAAATAAACGAAATTTGTTCGCCGACATCGGAAAGGGTACGTCAAGCGATGTTGTTTTCAATGAAAGCGCTTATTATTAAGATTAACATTATTTTGCAAAAGAAAATAACATTCCGGCCGGTGAGGCCGTTTAATCAAGCATAATTTTCCCAATCCATATCCTGTTTGGAAGTTCCTTCAAGCCTCGGCTCGACTGGAGAGCCGTCGAAGTCAGTGAGGCCTACAAAAATATACTGACTCGATCGGCACTGACTGGCGAGTAATATAAATGTTATACGGTATTCCGAATTCATAAAATTCAAAGTGCAGCGACGCAAGTGTTCACTGAAATGCGTCTATTCTACGGAACATCTATCAAAAATCTACATGTACAAATGCGTAAGACTAATTCGGAACAAAATACATCGCTGAATCATTGCGTGAGTAGTATAGGGAGTTGGTGATTCGGGACCACCAAAAATAAGGCCCCAAATGCCCGAGTTACGGCCTCACACGAGTCATTGTCATTCCTCGTGTGAGGCCGTAACTCGGGCATTTGGGGCCTTATTTTTGGTGGTCCCGAATGCACCAACTCCCTATACTACTCACTGTGAATGCTGGTCCGGTATGAGATCACCACCCCAGGGAGGTATAACTAATTGAAGAAACCTTTACCCTTCGTATATCAATGATGGCGACAACACAAGCTTTCATGAACTTTCTCAAATCGAGACACACTGGCCTGAAACAAAAGAGCGCCGGCTGGCTCTCAGCGAGACAAAATACAATTGGGGCATCAGAGATTTCTGCCTTGACAGGATCGTCGCCGTTTGAATCACGGCACAGCTTGCTCATGAAGAAAATTCAGCCAACACATATGCTCAACAATGCGGCTTGTACCTGGGGCAATCTGTTTGAGCCGATTATACGCAAGTATTTTGAGCAAAAACATTCTGTTTCCGTTTTTGGTCACAGCATTTCTCTTAATCTGTCAAGCGAGCATCCGCTTTATCGAAAGGTCACTTGTAGTCCAGATGGTTATTTCATGAATAAAGATAACACATTAAATTTGTTAGAATTCAAGTGTCCGTTCAAGCGAAAAATAGCGATGAACAGAATCCCTAGCTATTATCGCGATCAGATACAAACAGGCTTGCTTTGAGTGGTGACATGGTCTCCAAAGGCTTGTTTGTTGACGGCTATTTCAGAATGTGTTCTTTAAACCAGCCGACCTTCTATTTGTTTGAAGACACGTTTCGTTTCATGGATTTGATCGAGAGTCAACTGTATAGGCAGACATTTGAGCTTTTTTAAAAGCCGGTTCAAGGCATAACCAAACACGTAACTTCGTCCCGACCGATGACTTGGTCTGTGGAAATTGTTTTGCTGCGTACATGCCAGGGCATCATCGAGCACTTCCACACGGCCGCATCTTTTACAATAAAGTTCACAAGAATTGATTGATTGTAAAAAGGAGCCACCACAGTCATAACAAGACAGGAGTCTTCGGTCCCAGCGTTCAATCTCCATGTCATTGTAATGTTTTTGTAGATATTGCTGCCCAATCTCTGCCAACCCCACATCTTCGCATAACTGATAAAGTTTTTCCGGCAGGCACAAGCGGTGTATTTCTTTTGTGTAATCGCTGCCGTATAGCGAGCGAAGGATGGCAAATTTGTGTTCTTTGTCAAGTTCATTGAGCCGTGCGCCAAACTCAGTCATGTCTATATTTAGAGATTACAATTTTTCAATTGGGGGTTTCCCGTGACTTCCGGTATTGTTGTGTAAAGGCCGTATTTAGAAAATTACAACTTTTCGAAGCTTCTCGGACATACCGAAGCGCCCCAACTTTGTTGAAAAAAGTTTTTCTGGGGCGCTTCGGAATTTATTTTTTGAAAAAGTTTTTGTGGGGCGCTTCGGAATTTATTTTTTGAAAAAGTTTTTTGGGGGCGCTTCGGAATTTATTGGCGGGATTTTTCCCTCAAGATTTGTAGATTAAAACCTGAATTTAATCTCTCAAATCGGATTTGGAGGCTGCGGTGAGAAGACTTATCTTTTTTTGAAACTCTTGTTTGACTTCCTTGCGAAGTTCGTTTTTGAGTTTCTCGAGGTCTGGCGCTTGTGTTTGAGTGCCAACGTTTTTTTTAGCCTTAACACCATCCCTGATTGCAGCTTTGAGTTCGTGATATTTTTCAACCTCACGAGTAATTATGGTGAATTCTGCATCACTGATAATCTTGTCTTCCAGAGCCTTTGAGACCAGTTCATAGACAGAGTTGCGTTTAGCCAGGGCCAGTGTATAAATTTTCTCGTGTTTAGTCATTTTACGCTCTAATCGCTTGTTAGCAGCCGTAAAGCCAACAGAGGACAGCCCACAGAGGGTCGCGATGCCGGCAAGTGCTGGACTTGCAACAATTCCGAACCCAGTCAATGCAGTGGCAAAGGCCCCTGATGATAGCCCATCAGAAAGTGACCCAAGCCCAACCGCCGAGTAATGAACCAATGATTGGGTTCGTTTATATTTCTTTGCGACTTGTCTGTAATGCTCGGCTTCGTCAGACAACTCCTTCAGCAAGTCAGCGATCTTTTTGAGCCGGAAGTCTTCTGCATTAATTTGAGTGATCCCAAGGTCAGGGTATATCTTTTGTGTATGGCTGTATTCGGGGGCCGATGGAAGCACATTAGCAGAACTCATGGCATGGGGTATATATATGATTTTTTAATTTAACTCAACTTCAAATTCTAAGGGTCTACCATTGAAGTTAAAGAGGTTGTCATCTTTATCCCGCACAGACAGTGTGATAGAGTTAACAAATTCGCCAGACGAGACGTCACGCAAGACATGCTGTGGTGTTGGTTGGTAATGAACCTTTTCAAATGATTTCCCACGAATGTCGAAGCGCGCCAACACACTAGAAGGTTTGCCATTGAGCAAGTTCTGTTCTTTGTCAACCAGGTCGCAGTGGACAAAGTAAGTGCTTGGAGATGTAAACCCTTTGACAGTTGCACTCCAAAACGGGGTACCACTTATACCAAGAAAATCTATCAGATTTTTACTAAACGTTACATTATTGGGACTTTTAATTAACATTATTCCTTCTGCTGTGATTGTATCAACTGTTAGATCAATAACTGGTCTATTCGTTTTTATCTCAAGGAAATCTTTCACAATGTTATCCACTGTGTAAAACCCCGGCATTACGAATACTTCAGTAACCCTTCCAGAACTGTTAGGTGCTGAGATCTTTGCTCTTTCTTTCAAGTTGTACCACGAGTTGGTGAGAGAGGCAGACAGGAGCCGGATATAACTCGGTTTCGGCAGTGGGTGGTCGAAATAGATCGTGCGAGGGTTCGAAGTCGTGACAAATGTCAACACAACCATGACAGATGCGAGTATATATAAGTTTATTTTATTTCAATTTCAAATTCCCAGGGCATGCCTTTGAAGTCAACGAGGTTGCCCTTTTCATCTCTGATCGACAGTGTGATGTCATTTACATGTTTACCAAGGCAATCGACAATATGCCAGACGCCATGTTGGGTCCCTTGGTAATTTATCTTCTCAAAAGGTTTTCCGGTTACATCAAAACGAGCCAATAAGCTTGAAGGTTTACCATTGAGAAGGTTCTGTTCTTTGTCAAGCAGATCGCAGTAGACAAAGTATGTGCCTGGAAGTTTGAAACCTTTTATGGTAAAACGAGGATATGTTTTTATGTCTATATGAAACAATCTTGACATATTTGGGGAAACCCATATTATGTATTTTTGTCCTGGGTTTAAAATAGAAAGAACGCCAAGTTCATATGGTTTTGCCTGCAGAGCAATACCCTTTTCTTTAAATTTACCATTTATCATGTCTGCAAGGATATTAGGAGTAACAAACCCAGGGCCAATGTCAATGGTGGTAGTCTTTGGGTTATCACCAGAAACGACTGCGGCTATTTTCACTTTTTCTGCCAAGTTATGCCACGAATTGTAAAACGAGGCAGACAGGAGGCGGATGAAGTGTGCATTCTGGATCACGTGATCAAAGTACAGAGTGTAGGGGTTCGAAGTTGTGGTAACTGTAAGCACAACCATGGTGCGTATATGTAAGTTTATTGGAAAAACATAAATATACACAGGAAAACATTTTAAAATATAAATGTATACAATCATGTTTGGCAGACGGCCTGGTGGATTATCGCAGTGCCCATCGGAGACACTGGTTATCTCTGTTCTTCACATTGATGATGGCCTGCTTTGACCTGAGTTTTGATGGTGTTGGGATAAATGTGCCACCTCGTAGAGGTTGGTATGTCCCGAACTCAAGGTAAACAGTTTTGATGTTCTCAATTACCCAACCAGAACCCAACTGCTGCCATCTGGCAATCTCTTCCTCAAAGCCATTGACAATGCCTTCCAGGGTGCCCTCCTCTCGAAGCTGATAGAGATGTGTTACAATCAGTGGATTGACGTTCCAAAAGAAGTGATTAATTTCTCGTCGTCCATCATCGCCTTCCATTGAAAAGTGAACATCGAATGACAAAGTGACCTTCACCCCACCAAGCTCTGTGACTTCGCGTGCAATTTTCTGGAGAAAAGCCGCCCGATTAGTTATGAAGAATGAATTGAGGTCCTTGATTGGATAATCAGCAGGGACGTTCATCTTATAACCATGCAACCAATCACCAAAATAATCGTGGTTCCTTGGATTGAAGTCAAGACGTTGAGCCGCCATTATATACAGGGGTTTTATATTTCTTCAATTGGTGGTCTCGTACCGGACCTCTGTGCCATGTGGGTTGGGGTTGGGCGGTGGTCTCGTACCGGACCAGCATTCACAGTGTGTAGTATAGGGAGTTGGTGCATTCGGGACCACCAAAAATAAGGCCCCAAATACCCGAGTTACGGCCTCACACGAGGAATGACAATGACTCGTGTGAGGCCGTAACTCGGGCATTTGGGGCCTTATTTTTGGTGGTCCCGAATCACCAACTCCCTATACAACTGCGTGTTCGATTAGATCCATTTTTATACAATGAAATATAAATCAGACATAAATGTAAACACGATACTTTGTGTAATACCACGCGGTGGATTTGTGAAAGTTCAGAGTTCTCTTTGATTCAGCAGGAATTGCTCGTATGGATGTTTTGTTTTCTACCTTTTTTCCACTCATGTGACAATAATCTGTAAGTCTATTTTGTTTGTCATTTTGTCGTAAAGGCTTTATTTGTTTGTTAAGAATTGTAACCCGAAATAATGTTCGTTTTCAGTTGAACCGCTTCAAGAAGCTTCGAATTATCAAGCGTGTTCAAATCAAGTTTACATGTGTTCATGGCTCACAGTTCAGTACGAATTGTCTCCGATTTCATACGTTTGAGAAGTCCTGATTAAACAACCGTTTGCAGTTACAGGGGTGGATCTAGGGGGAGGGTGCAGGGGGTGCGCACCCCCCCCCCCCCCCTGAGATGACCTAGTCTGCGTTGTTCGCTTTTAAAATTTGTTTACGTCACCCTTCAGTTACGTCATTCCTTAGAGGTGCACCCCCTCCTAAGAAAAATCCTGGATCCGCCCCTGAGTTACAGTATCATTGTTGTCAAGCGTGTTCAAGTTTTAAATCTACACTTTGAACTTACTTACAAGCCGCCAAGTGGTTAAAATTTCCAGAAACGTTCAATCGCTGGCAAGACACTGAACTAAGAAGCATAATTATTACGTATATACTTGAGTTCAAACATTTTGAATAAATAAATAAATAAATACGCTATCAAGGCGCCTTGCCGCTAAAAATACACCATTCACATTCAATTCAGCAAGCCGCCTGAAAAACACCACCTCGGATATGCATAACATATCAGTATAATTTAGAAACTTTCAACTAGCAAGCCGCCAAGACATATCCTTCGCATTGAAAAAAGATTTTTAAGTAGACGGGCGAATTGCCAAGCCGATAAAATAAGTTCCTAACCTCCACGCGCAATCAATGAACCTAAGAGAAGACCGGCCGAGTCGCTAATGCGCTAATATCATGATTGTTTGTACTACAAATATATCGTTCGCGTTCGATAAACGCTAGTCGACGAGCCACTAAAAAGAAATAACAAAAACGCCTCTGCGTTCAATAAGCTTACAACTCAACTGGCGAACCACTGAGACGCAGTGCTACTGAAATGTATATCTTTCACGTTCAATAATCTAAATCAAAGTCCGTCTTCTTCATGTTCACTTCCTCGCTCAAGCGGCACAGTCGGTTGGTCTCGCTACGGCAAAACTACAGTGGACACGATCATTTCAGTTGATCAAGAGTGATCCGAAACTGATCCTCTTCACCTTCAGAGGACTGTAAAGAAACAAATTATGCGCTGCCTGACATTTGTACAGTCAAAAATGACCATCACGCTAAAGGATTCCAAGGGAATTATAGCGTAAACAAACCAATGTGTCATACTATTTACGTAATTTACGTCATCACGCACGCCCACTCGCCCCAGGCTCTCTCAAAAAATTGGAGCCACTTTTCAACCGAAGTGACGCATCTTCGAGGGGCTAAAAAACCGATTTTCTTTATTTTCCTCGGGAAATGATTCTTGTTTTCGTTCTTTGGACATAATAAACTAATGAAAAACGAAGAAAAAAAATTCATTTCATAGGCACAGCGGCTCGTGCAATTTTGAGCTTTTTGAAAAACTCACTCGTGCAAATTAATCCCAAATTGAACTCCAAACCGTATGATTACCTATACTAATTCATAAACGTGTGTTTACTGTGTTTTTTACACTGTAAACTAGAAATCTTACAAAAATTCTTGCAGTGAATTAATGACATCCTAGTTTTACAAGCATTAGTCCCTGAATTGATGCTATACTCAAGTGTAATTGTAATGTGTTGGAAGGGCGTAAGGGGAACTAGCAGCCTTTTTCCAACACTCAATAGATACGTTCGATCAATCAGGCCTTCTGTAGTTAACTCAACTCTTTAATCTTCAACTGGCTTTTACAGATCTTTACAGTTCAGCGTTTACTCACAAATCACCTCAGAACGTTCGTCATGTAGCTTTTATCTGGGCTGAGAATGAGCTATCAATCAAAGTCACTATCATGTCGAACTGTAAGGCAGGTCAACGTAAGCTTTAACATGATTGGCTAAGACAAATTATTAACATGTATTCCTTCGAGATGTTTGTCAGTACCATTTTCGAAATTCTCAGCCAAAATAAAACTACGAAAGAAATATAAAAATTACAGGGTACATTCTTATTGGTTAATTTTTAGGAGTTAAAGTAAGTTCACAAATAAAAAGTGTTGTTTACAATTTCTACACAATCATTGATTACCAGCGCAGAGTCGCTTAATCACAGTTTCGTGGGTCGGTCTTTAAGTACCGCCCTTTCCATATCATTACCGGCTGTAAGTAAACAAGTACATCCATATTACACTGAGAGTCCTTGAACGATCTTTAGTAGACAATAGATGGTTTTCACTCACGTGACCTTCAGTCCTGTGGGACTCAAATGACAAAGGCCATGGCGGCCATGTTGGTGCACATAACAAAAGAAGTTCATTTAAATTCTTTTGTAGATGTGCACCAACATGGCCGCCGTGACGTAACGTGAAAACCACCTATAGATCTTTTGTTACTTAATACCACCTTTTATCGTACATTGCGTGACGTGTGAACAGGGTCCAAAAAGTAATTAAACAGTCTCGATTAATGGCCGAAGAAATCGCCTAAATCGTTACAGAGAAATAAAAATAAGTTACCCTAACTAGAATTACTATTTCCAGGGTTTCCAGGCAGCGCGCTTAGAAAAACATGACCTGAGCTTTATTCCCGGCTTTTTTTAATTATCTTGACTGGACACCTATAGCTATCAGAGACAAAGTCTATTGATACTTAGATGATTACGTAATGGTAATTGCTTCTACTAACAGAAAGGTGCTAGTCATGAAATACGGATAAGCTAAAGTTTCTATAAAACATAAACTGGTATGATCTCGGAAAAGGCATGAAGGCTTTACGCTAAAAAAATGAGTAAGAATGGCATTTTTTCCAGTAAGGACATCGCGAAGTGTCAACCTGAAGTAGGGGTCAAATCATATGTACAATCAATTTTTGACAGTTGCGTTCAATGAAACTCACTGATGAAGGGGCAGCAGCCTCGAAACGTCTGAGAGTATATTTTTAAAAATGTAAAATATTGTAATTTTAAAAGAATGTCCA
This sequence comes from Dendrophyllia cribrosa, assembly GCA_024195265.1. Classification (NCBI taxonomy): domain Eukaryota; kingdom Metazoa; phylum Cnidaria; class Anthozoa; order Scleractinia; family Dendrophylliidae; genus Dendrophyllia; species Dendrophyllia cribrosa. The sequence continues at coordinate 1,724,518 of JAJLRJ010000008.1, read as the reverse complement.
TTTTAAAACTGTGTTACTTACTATGAGCGAGTCGTTAATGCACTGCGCTGGTTTCGTGTAAGACTTATTGACTTATTTCTTTAGCTGTTCTATGAGTTTAGGAATGTTATTGAGCGTTAACTGTATATGCTGTGTAATGTATAGACATGTTTCCCATTCCCAATTTTGTGTTTGGGATTCCCAATGACCCAAATCCGAGTCCCAGTGACCTAAATCCCATTTTTTTCCAGTCCAAAAATCGGCAAATCCCAGTTCCCATTCTACCCCTTCAGGACCCTCATTGTGATCATTTTGTTGGGATGGATAAAACGGAGACTTTAAAAAACGATTGACGGATGATGTCGATCCAGTCTACATCGCATAAAGCTAGTACCTCTTCGATATTACACAACGTTCCGCTATGAAATAAGTTGTTTATTATTGATTCGCCTTTCCCAAATCTAGGCTTTTGACAGTGTTCCCCTCTAAAATAATATGTCGCATAAGACATAACATGATCAGAGGGCAGAGACCTGCAACCGGGCTCTAATTTCGTTTAATTCGCTTGGTAAACCATTGCCGCAGGAAACGGGAAATGCGAATTCAAACACGTAAGAGTAAATACTATCGGAACACTTTGCACTTGTGAACCTTCCTTTTAAGGATTTTTCAAGTAATAAATGTAAATATGAGATGTAGAAGGTCTGATCGTACACGCTCAAATCTCTAAAGACATTGTCATACTTCGCCGATTAGAGCCTGCGCTCATTAGCTCTATTTTCGTTTGCCTCGTAACATTCCCGCTGGAAATGCGACCCGGACTAATTTTAATTTTTTAATGTTTTTTTATTTTTAATGTTTTTTTAATTTTGGGTCCATGGGAATTAATATCACAATGGAAGTGCTTGTGTTTATATATATATTATTTTTTTGGATTCAGGATGGCTGAAGGAGGGCAGGATTACCCTTCTGATAACGATTCTGGTGTTTCTCTCAGTGTTGAGTCGGATACTGGCGAAGTTTCAGATGACGGTAAGCAACTGTTTAATAACTTACTAATTCAGAAAAAAAGAAATTAAACGATCTTAAAGTTATACTCATCCATAATGGAGTGTGAATAAGTCTATTTCTTTTCAGTCTTGTTGCTGCAATGTACTGCAGTACTTATCAAACCTTAACACGGCCAGTGTAGCTGCAATTGTTGTTATCACTATCTTCAATCCCCTACCCCCTTTAATAATCATTTTCGGTGGAAAGCTGTTCGGAAGGCCTTGGTCATCTTAAAAATCGTAATAAATAAGATTAAAAACTGAGTTTTCTTAAGTACCTTATTCTCGCTAAATTTCGCGCGTACTAAATTTCGTGATTTTCGCGTTTTCGAAAAAATCGCGAAAATTAGTACTCGCAAAAAAAAGAGAGCGCGAAAATTAAGATCACGAAATTTAATACCATAATATTATACTGTATAAGAAAACAATACATAAATTATTAAAGTTTAGGAGATCTCGGCGCTTTCACTCAGGAACCTCAACGTTGACGACGCCACCTCGTAAAAGTAGAAAGCGCGTAACTCTTGATATTTCTATTTAGCTATTTTGTGGACATTCTTTTAGGGCTTGGGAGATTAAAGAAATGGAAAAATCGCGAAATTAAATACACTTTTGTTTACTTTTTTCCTGGAATCGCGAAAATTTATACTGGCGAAATACAGCTCCCGAAGACGATTGAGGATTCTCGAAACCTCTCACCTGGTCATCTAGCCAAACGACTACAGCTCGATTACAGCATTTCGTTTGAGGAAAACACTGATAAATTAATTTTTTTTTTCCTATAGATATAGATGAATTTGAGGATAATCCTCAATTTAAAGATGATGAAGGCAATTCCGATGACGAGGATGAAATTTTACAGGGGATGGTTTCAGAATCATCCGAAGACAGTAAGTGGATCGATTTGCAACCCCTTATTACAGTGTTAATACTTTTCCAAAAACCTGCATTATCATGTCAGAAAGGTGGGGAGCACTTGACATTACCTTATTTTTTTTTAGGCGTTTTTCTTTATCTCAGCAATCCCATCCCCTAGTCAGTGTTGAACATTTAGAAATGCCGCATAGCGGTTGTTGTTAATGTTCTTCAACATGAAAGTCGGATGGTAGGTGAGAACAAGTGAGATTATCTCTATAACGAGAATTTGGTTTTATCGACTGAGTCGATAAGATAAATTAGCCACAGTAAAAAGATTTGAGAAAGCTGACGTTTCGAGCGCTGGCCCTTCGTCGGAGCGAATCCATAACGGTTTCTACTATAAAGAACTGTTGCAAATTAATTTTTTGGCTATGATCGCAGTTATACCTCGTATTATTTTTTTTTAGCTGCAGACACCGAGGAGTCAGCGAAAACTAGCGATCAAACAGATGACAAGCCTCGGAAACCACCGTTTAATTTTCCCAAGTTCATGTATTTCATCAATGAATACTTCTACGGACGCAAAGTAACTCCACTGTAAGTATAAAGTTAATATCCAAATACAAATACATGCAGCTGACGCCAAGCGCGCGAAAACGTCCCGATTGGTCTTGGGTTTCTTCTGACTGGTTGAAAAAGTGACGCGAGATGTTCTGGCCAATCACAAAGCGTAGCAATGCAAAACCTCCAAAGCAATGGCTAAATTACTTTGGATACTTAATTGAAAACCGCTCTGTGCAAATGTAGCAATTATATGGAATTTTATAAAATCATTAAATCTCAAGAAAATCATTGACGTAATCGACTAAAAGCAAAAGGATTTCATGGCATGAAATACTTGTTATTTTATGACGCTATAAGTAAAAAACAAACTTATCATCAGAAGAGGCTACGCATCGAGCACATCTATCACGTGTCCCCTTTGACTAAACTCCTATGGTGCTGGTTGTTATTCGATATTTTTCAAAACGAAATTCGGAAGTTTATATTGTGTTTATTTCATACGTCGAACATTACAGCCAAACAAACAAACCTATCCGAGGAGTTTTGCTTTTGTTAAAAGCTGGTTTTCACTAACGACAGAGTCGGAGTCGGAGTTGTGATCAGAATCGCAGAGCGATACGATCTAGGAAAATTCAAACCGACGGAATCGCAAGAAGATTACGGAGTCATAAGCGAAATCGGAAGAAAATGGAACCGTTCTAATTCTTCCGACTCCGATTCCGTTGAGCTTATGACTCGGCTTACGACTCCGATTTTCGATTTTCACTAGGTCGGAAGCGCTCTTACGACTACGACTTTTGACATGGAAATAGATTTAATCAGGAACACCCAACCAATCTTTTCGGCGGAAAGCTTTCGGAACTGAATACAATACAATTTTATTTTACTCATAACAATAGATATATACATTTTTCAAGAACACACTAAACTTAGTCATCTTAAAAACTTGTAACAAATTATATTAAAAACTAGCGTTTTCTTAAGCAAAATGTCGCCTCAAACTTTCGTAACGTCGGAAAATTTAACGCCTTTTGTTTGCGGAGGGAGAAAAAGTGACATTTTTGATACGAAGAAAGGTCAGCTTTAGAATTTTAAGAAAGGCCGTAAAGCAGCTGGTAAATTTGGGGGATCAGATTCCTTTCACAAAAATTTTCTGCTTCTGAAAAATTCAGGTAAAAGAACCAAAAAGCTCAGGCTGTATTAGCTTTCGCATAGTTTCCTTTAAAGGCACTAAAACACTAAAACGATATTTGGGAAAACAGCACAGCACCATTCCAAGTGTTTTCCTAAACATTCCTCGTTTGGTGTTCCTGATTTAATATGATGGCAGAAAACATAGGTGTGTTATTCTCCCTTCGCTACGCCTCGGAGTTTTCACAACTGCAACCCGCAACCAGCAATTATATTTGTGTATCCTCTGAAGCATAGCATAATTTCTGAACTAAAACTTTGTTTCGTCATTTTTAGGTTTGTAAACATCATGACGGATTTTGTGGACGCGGAGATTTTCTTAATCGATGGTGACTCTTTGCTTCTTGAACTTCTGGGAGAGAGGAGCCTGGACTGGAATCATGGTGGACAGTTTCTTCATCTGACATATCTACTGGAACGATTTTTACAATACTTTACAGATAAAGGTTAGTCCTGTTACATAATACCTTTAAAAGAAAGATGTCTGGCTATGTTATGGTAATCATACAGTTTCGAGTTCAATTTGTCGTTTCAGTTGCACAAGTCAGTTTTTCAAAAATCTCAAATTGCACGAACCGCTTCGGCTAGAAACGCAAAGGTTCGTTTGCACATGAAATCCTGAAAGACCATTTCATTAAGATTTACGAGAGGTTTTATAAAGCATTTGAAGATTTGTACTAACTTTACACTGGTGTTACACATTTTGCACTGGTGTTACGCTTGAGCTGCACTGCTCTTAGCCAATCAGAACTGAGTGCAATTATTTTTAATTTACGCGTCTTTAAAGTCTAGTGAACATCAACCGATTTCTTGTGATGATGTATTCTTTAGTTGTTGCTATAGATGAGTAGGAGGCACTCGCTTGTGTTTATCAGTCTGCTCGACAAATAATTTTCAACATGATATGAAAACGTGAAAGAAACAAAACAGCGAACGGAACGAGTAAATTTGCACGAAAGACCGCTTGTCAGATGTACTTTTTTCGAATCCATTCCCAAAAAAAACCGCACAGACCACGAATCTAAAAATCCGGATTGAGATTTGATCTGAAAAACCTCACTGAAGTATGAATTCAACGGATTCGTGATCCGTTTTTGGATTTTATGAAAAAAAAAAAACGCAAAATCCTTTTTTGGATTCAAGATTCCGGATTCGGATTTTTCCAAACAAACGCAGCCTTAGATGTGTGCATTTATTAAATAAAAGTAGAATATGGCCCTCCTGAAAGGATGTTTGCTAAAAAGCTGTTCTCGACAGCTGAGATAACAGTTCCTTCGCGGCCATTTTTGCACTTGTGCACATGATAATTCCCTTCCATTCAGGAAGAAAAATAAGGATTGCTCTGCTTGGAATAGTATTTTACACCATATTTGTCTAACCCGGTGTTTCAAATTAGGTGGCGTTTTCCACATCGTCTTCTTTAAAGACATGGAGATTATCTGGGCCAGTCAGCCATCCAAGTTGTTAGCTCGCCAAGCCCTTATTATGCACCTACAATACAACACAAGTTTCACCGTTGTCACTTCAATCGACAATTTCTGGGGAAAGCAATGGAGAGATTATGTTAATGACAAGATCCCTGCATTTCTGCTGCTAACAGACGCAGAAAACATTCCGTGGGAAACCACTCCGGTGAAACACCGAGAATTGGAGTTTTTCTTCAGAAATCTTCTGTGCCATAGTCTTGGGCAGGGGTTGAATTGTGTGTTTATTTCCGGTATTGAGATGACTGCAACGAAAGTGATGGGATTCTACATGGAGTCTCTCGCCAACCATAAAGAATTCTTCAGAAAGGTGAGTGACTAGCTGACTATAGACAAATTCGGCTAACGTTTTGTTGTACCCAATTCAAACCTATTGGGATTAGAACTCTTTGTTCGTCATATTTCCATATCAATGAAGCATTGACATGGAAATTATATGGAAATTTTGTGAACAAAGAATCTTATTCCCAGAAGGTTTGAATTGGGTACAACAATGCGTTAGCCGAATTTGTCTATCTAGAGCTCAAAATCCATTTCGGATCCACTTTACAAATAGATTTCAAATCCAATTATAATTCCAAGTCAAAGCAGTTAATTATTTAATCAATGACCGACAATGAGGCCGTGAGAATCTTACACAAATGGGAGGTATCCACAATAAGAACGAAAACCGATTCATTTTTTTAATTAATTATCAAGAAAGCAATCAGTGAGAAACGACTTAGTGTAGCTTTAGGATTATCGTCGTGGAGGCATATGAGTAGTTATCAGAAGTCAACAAAGACTTTTGGAGTTATCAATTCTATTTCTATCGATTCCCAAACAATACCAGGAGCACTTCAAAAGTGGCTGCAAGCGCTCGCACGGGAGATACTTACCACTGAATATGCTTTGCGAAAAAAGAACGCGCGATAAATCTAGTTTTGAAGGCGGAATTCATTCCAGCCGTCACATCAAAGATACTGGTAAGTTGAATTTGACCTCACGACCCTTATTTTTGTTTGCTAGTATGTGGAGCTAGTCTGGAGAACGTGGAATGTTGTGATAAGATATTGGCGCAAGGAGACGTCTTGGGATGACCATGGGGCTTCAGGAACTTCTCCACCAAGACAGGTGTGAATAGCTGAATAACGAGCCACTTGTAGGCATATAAGTTTGACACACTAGGAAAGTTTGCGGGCGGAACCGCCATTTATACACAGTAGTCAACTGAAGCCAAGTAACGGTCTAACCATCTGCAGACATCAAAGCTTAGACTGTGAGCAATTACCCTTCCTAGGCAAGAGTGGAAATCAGAAATTTAGTTACTTTACCAATCAAGGTTAGGAAAAGATTGAGACTGCTCGCGGCTAAGGAAAGATTGTACCTGTTGTTGGTTGGATCAGTTAACGTTTATTTTCGTTACTTTCGCGAATTGCTGAAGGTTAAACCCGCAAAAAGTGCACTCTATTGTTTAGGCTGGAAAATAGTTTTTTTTTAAAGATTTTTTAAGTAACTCATTGAATATCACGACAAACATATATCTGCGTAAATTTAAATCGCCTGCACTATTTTCACTGCATTTTCTAAAAAAATAGAAAGCATTAGGGTATTCAGTTGGTTAGTAGTACGCAATGTACTAAAGCTGGTGAACATGAAATGTCATTGTATAATCTTAGAGCGAACGTTGCTCTTTTGTTTTTAGATTGACTTAAAAGAAAAAGTGGTAACTGTTCTTCAATCTCAGCCACAAGGAGGATGCCGTGAGCTGGCTACTCTTCTCGCCTCTGAAATTATCCTATGCAAAATGCTCAATGACCCTCATGTCAGCAAGGTAGGTGTATTGTAAGGAGTTACTGTAGTCAATTCGGTCCAAAGCTGAAAACTTATTAGTCTAAAACGATTTAAATGATAGCAAATATATGAATGAAAGGTTATGACTTGCCTCTGTCACTTGCTTTTTGTCTGAACAACTGAATTCAGTTGAAAAAAGCAAATCTGCAGTTCAGGTCAATTTGAACTTCAACAAAGTTCAATGTGTTCAGAAGTTCTTAGCTCGTCGTGTAACCGAGATTTATCCCCGAATAAATATTTCAGTACATTTGGATTATGAATTTAAAAAAACGGGCACAGAACGTTATTAAATAGAAATAATAATAATAATAATAATAATAATAATAATAATAACGGACATTTATATAGCGCACTTTCTATGTGAAAATAACATGATATACCTATTTTGTGTTCTTTATAAGGGAAGATGCAAGCAAAAAGCTAAAACTGATAATAATTGTTCTTTGTGAGGAAGATGTAATGTGTCTCGAGCATGAGACAAAGAAAAAATCTGAGTCCCCGACATGATTCGGATTCAGATTTTTTTTGTCCCACGCTCGTGACATGATGAACATAACATCTTCCTCACTTCGTTACCGAGTTTAACATTTACCATCTTTCTTTAATCATTAATTATAATTTGTGTGATAGGAAACAGTGGAAGCTGCAGAAGACAAAATCAAGCTTTTCCTGCTTCACTCGGTGCTACTTAAGAGACTTCCGCTTAAGTACAGAGCGCACACCATAAAAGCTGACCACTTGTTGAATCGATTCTGTAATGCCAAGGATGGTCAAGTTTACCCCTTCGACGAGGTCAGTGCTAGTTACGGATACAGGTCGGACCATTTATTCAACAGTTTAGCTATATGAGCGAGCACCTGTTTCACAAAAAGAGGCAGAGAGCGATAGCAATTGTAACACATAATCATGTGATATATATCCGATGTGACAGCCGCTAACAGGGTTTAGAAGTAATGTTGGAACTGAATTGGTCAGTGACCTTGCAGCTTTCCCACATCAACCTCTGAAAATGGAATTTAAAGACATCAAACCGTTTGTCATTCTCCAAAAGTTTTGAAACTATTTTTCTCAAACTCATTAATAATTCATAAAGTGACCAGCCAATAAATGACGTCCATTTGGGTCAGGTGGATGAGTCTTTATACCCAATGAAACACCAGATCAAGATCTTAAAGGTTTTGATTTCAGTTCAAAACCGTGTTTGATCTCAAATCAAACACTTGCATATTAATGAGTTTTGCAACAATACATGTTATTCCACTCAATTATGTAATTACATTCGGAACCTTACCTTCCTTTCTTGGTCTTCTAATATAAGCCCTCTCGTGTGCCATCTTTCGATTCCGCGTCCAATGCTCGATGAAACAGAGTAAACCTTCAAAACAATAATCTGAGTATTATAACTGGAACTTCAACATGACATCGACATTTTAATTTAAAAACAAAATGGACCATTTTTCGCCATTATCAAGAGGATTTAATGCTTCAGCACCTTTTTTCTCTTCTTGAAAGCGTTGGAAACGCATATTATGCCACAAACAGTCTTCGGTGGATATCTCTCTCCCGACTTTTTGGCCACGTCCATGGTAAATTTGCTAAGCCAATAATTCAAACTAAATGCGTCCGTTTCTTCAATACGAGCAGAAAGTGACATAATCTTGTGTAAATCATAGTCCTTAAGCATTCCTCTCGAATCTCAGAGAACGGGAACTTGAACCGTCCGAGAAGTTTGCCATTCGTAGAAAATGGATGTTGCCCATTTGTTTTTTATATTTCGTTGACGGGGGAATAGCTTTATCGACTAGATACATGTATTCTTCTTCGACAACCGTTTTAGCCTCCCTAAACCGAGACGCTTCTGCTTCGCACATGGTCTCATACCAAATGACGAAACACAACAAGTTCAATAAAATTATGCATGTGACGGCATTTGAAAAGGACAAAGCCAAAAAAACACTGAATAATTCTGTATTGTTTCATTTGAGAAGCCAGATCAAAAACTCGTGCTTCGGGTTTGATCGGGGCATCCAAACACCTTGAAACAATAAAAGCAGTCGGCCGAAGCGGCCTCGTGCTTTCATTGCTTCTCGGTGTTTGGATGCCCCGATCAAACCCTCGCACTCGTTGTTGATCTATTACCTATTCGTTTACTGTATGGCTGGCAGAACAACACAAGTTCTTAGAAAGCTAGCTCCAGGATTTATTTTTTCTACATTTCTTTTTAGCGTTGAGTTTCTTTACTCTTCAATTACAAGAGAAAATATTAGAACATTGTGTTCAACAATGGCCATGTATTTGCGTCCCACCAACAGATACACAGATGTTTTTGGGAGATTTTAAAGACGATACAGAATGAGTATCCCACCATCATGATGGCTGCCGACCATTCACTAGACATGACTTCAGTGGCTGATCTGATGGACGGTCGACTTATCCATACTCTCTTCTGCCTGGCCTTGGACCAAAGACCGGAAGGTTTAATATAATACACTCATCGTTACTGCTTTAAATTCTTCAAGTTCATTCTCTTCTCTGCTTTACTTTTTTTAAATTATAATTCATCTCAGCCTTTAGTATGTCGGAAGATGTTATGAAAGAGGCAGAACGTGCATGGGGTAAAGTGGTTGTTGCTGTAAATACCACCCAACAACATTCCGATGTTTTGGAAGCTCTTTTTCTTCCCTTCTTTGCTGGGAGTGCGACGACCTTTCGTAGAGTTGAAGGTGAGATACTTTTTTCCAAGTAACCCTGGTTTAAATTATGGTTATGATAACGCAGTAATTTTATAATGGGAACATTTCATATAATGTTTAACCATGTCCGAGTTTTGTTATGCCTTGTTATCAAAGCGAGGCTTGGTCCACATTCTTTCATATGAAAATGAGTTTTATTTGCGAGTGAATAAAACTGAAAATCATTTTCATACGAAAGGTTCTGCACCATGCCTCGCTTTGATAACGAGCCATCAAACAACTCGGAAATGGCATGTTTTACTGATCGAGGTCAAATGCATGTGTGTTTTGTACTTTTTGTGTACTGAATTGCTTATCAAACTGTAATCTCGGCGTAACATACATATTAGTAGATAGAGACGGGGGGTTCTGCAACGGGATCGGGGATTAGCTGACGTCATGATCCCTAGAGGTGAGGTCATGGGTTAAAAATAGGTAGAGATGACATCATAATCTATTTTAGGTCAATGGGGAGTGATGACATCATATTATAAATTGTATGTTCGCGCCCGGGATCGGGGATTAGCTGACGTCATGATCCCTAGGTACCACGGGATCGGGGATTAGCTGACGTCATGATCCCTAGGTACCACGGGATCGGGGATTAGCTGACGTCATGATCCCTAGAGGTGAGGTCATGGGTTAAAAATAGGTAGAGATGACATCATAATCTATTTTAAGTCAATGGGGAGTTGGAAATGAATCACATCATAATCTATTTTAAGTCAATGGAGAGTGATGACATCATAATCTATTTCAAGTCAATGGGAAGTCGGAAATGAATGACATCATTATCTATTTTAAGTCAATTGGGAGTCGGAAATGAATGACATCAATCTATTTTTAACTCGAGAGCCACACTGCGTAGAATGACATAAACCCCATTTACACGGGCTAAAAATTCGGCACGGCACCCTAAATATTCGGCACGGTACTAATGATTTTTGGGCACGGCACTCTTAATTATCAACGTGTAAACGTGTCGGACCCAAACACAATGTGGCACTGGTGCCCAAAATTTTAGGGGTGCCGAGACTACCTCCAGGAGGTAGTCTCGGCACGGGTAAAAGAAGGCACCGTGCCAAAAAATGTTCGATTTCTAATAATTTTGAACGAATTTTAAGCCGTCACGCATGCGTAGCAATCATTGTAATTTCAAAATGGCGGACGATACAGACAGACAGACCGATACGATACATACAGGAAATCGTATGAACTACTTGTGCATTTCATGATTTATGGGCACGAGTGATGTTTTGAAATTTTGAAATGAAACGCTGCAATGGTTGCCATTATTTTTAACCAATCAATAACAATCTTTTGACAGGTAAACCATGCCTGAAATCTAAAAATTGATCACATCATTTAAAGAAATATTTAAGCTTGAAGTTCCAAACTTTTAAAGTAAGTGCAACAGGTTTGCAGCTTTCTTATTGTACTTTACAACCTAGATTTGCACTCTACAATCTAATTATGCATTCGTCATTGGCCAATCAGAAACTGTATATTTTGCAGAGTATATTATAAGAAACGTCACAACACAGACGATACATTCCTTTCAGATGTCTTTCGTAACGTTGATGTCCTTCTTGTTGTTCTAGGCGCCGATTTCTAATCAATAACCGTTAAACAGTGACAATAATATCATTTCCCGGGGAAATACAGGCGAATGTTAGGGGTGCCAATACAGAAGTAGGTACCGTGCCCATTTGAGAGAAATTCCACCATTTTGTTCGTGTAAACTGGGAGTGCCGTGCTTAAATAGTTTGGGCATGGTACCGAAATTTGGGGGTGCCGTGCCGATTTTTTTGCGCGTGTAAATGGGGCTATAATGTCATTATTTTATTACAATTTCATACAATTTTAATGCTTATAAATTTCAAGGGGATGTTAAATGAAAAGTTAAAATAGTGTGAACTAGCGCTATTGAAGGAGAAATTATGCGATCTACCGGGTTCGAAACTGCTCCGAAACATTCAAGTTTAGAAGCAATAAAATTGCACAGTATTAAAAATCGCTTCTTATTCGTATTTACCGCCGTTTTAGCCGCTTCATCGCTAGACTCTATATCGATTTTCAGTTTGCAAGCCATCACCCACTTTAAGTTTTATAACATGACTTTATCGGTAGCTTCAAAGTTAAAACTTTTAATTATGCGAACTAACACTGAACCAAATTTGCATGAAAAATTAGCACCTCGGAAAAATTAACAAAGCAACAAATTACGAGAATTTAGTTTTATCGACTGAGTCGATAAGGTAAATTGACCACCGTAAAAAGATTCAAATAGCTGACGTTTCGAGCGCTAGCCCTTCGTCGGAGCGAATCAAGGAATTGTGGGTAGTGTGTGGTTTTATATAGTAAGCGGTGGAGCTACGCTATTGGTGGAAATTTGGTGACGTGAAAAACAAATGTAGATTAGTTGAATGAAAAGCGTTCGTTGATTCCGTGGGGTTTGAGAGTGCCGATTTGAAAGATGATTTTTTGTTCTAGGTTTTTACGGCTTTCTGTGTTACCCTGGTGTAGGGAAAGGCCGCAGATTGTCATGTGTTGTTTAGAATGGTTAGTAAGATTAAAATGGCGCGCGACTGGTTTGGATGCGTCTTTGTCATTTTTTTCAACGTCTCGGAGATGTTCACGAAAACGGTCGCCCAGTCTTCTCCCTGTTTCGCCAATGTATATCTTTTTGCAAAAAGTACATGTTATGCAGTAGATAACATTTACGGAGGTGCATGTAAAACGATCAGTGATTTTAATAGATCGTTTGGGTCCTGTTATTTTGTCCGCGTTGTGAATGAAAGGACAAGTGTTACATCGTGTGCGTGTGCATTTGAAAGTTCCCGGTACATCGTCAGATTTCAGTGCGCTCGTAACTAGAAAGTTGCCAATGTTTTTGTCACGTTTGAATGAAATTAGTGGGGGTTGTGAAAAAATTCTGCCTGTTTCGGGGTCGTTTTGGAGTAATTTGAAATTTTTTAAAATGATGCTTTTGACTGTGTTGTTGTGTGGGTGGAAAGTGAGGGTGAATGGAATTCTCTCGTTCTCTTCCTTCTGTGGCGTTTGTAGTGCTGATTGTCTGTCGATCTGTTGTGCACGTTGTTGGCCCGTATTAACAACAGAGTCAGGGTACCCACGTTTCTTGAAAAACTGGCACATTTCTTCTGATTTGTTGGAAAAATCAGAGTCATCACTACATAGACGTCGAAGTCTGAGAAATTGAGAATACGGAATGGCGTTTTTAACGTGCGATGGATGTGAGGATGAATGTAACAGATAACTGTGGGAATCTGTAGGTTTGTAGTGCACACTTGTGGATAAACTGTTACCGTTGATTGAAATATTAATGTCAAGAAAAGCGACTGAGGTTTCGGAAATTTCCCAGGTATATTTTAGAGCGGGATGAAAAGTATTGACAGAAGTTATGAATTGATTAAGTTCCTCTTTACTGGAAGAGGTAGCGCCAATGCAATCATCGATGTAGCGGCCGTAGAGTTCGGGTTTGGTTCCGTGGTACTGATTAAAAAATTTGTCTTCGATGTGGCCTACAAAAAGGTTAGCGTAGCTTGGTCCCATTTTGGTGCCCATGGCGACTCCATTTACTTGTTTGTTTCACGTCACCAAATTTCCACCAATAGCGTAGCTCCACCGCTTACTATATAAAACCACACACTACCCACAATTCCTTGATTCGCTCCGACGAAGGGCTAGCGCTCGAAACGTCAGCTATTTGAATCTTTTTACGGTGGTCAATTTACCTTATCGACTCAGTCGATAAAACTAAATTCTCGTGTTTCATCCCCCCACCGACGCAGCACCACAGTTTCTCTAGAAACTAACCCCATTCAAAGCAACAAATTACATGCGCGCGCTAAAACAATAAACCCACACTTTGTTTAAGTTCGAACTATATTTATTGATAACAAACAATTTCATAATTATACAGACAATTTAAAAGCTTAGTTGGAAAGGAACAGACAGAGTTGATTTATTCTTTTTCATCGGGTTTATACAAAGTACTGTTTGATTCCCTTGGTTTTCTGTTTCTCACCGCACTGCAATCATCGTAACGAGCAAGGGTCTCTTTCACGTGTTTAGTTTTGTCCAAAGGAATCTTGTGTTCGCATATGGAGCAAATCTTTTTATTATCATACCAAAAGCATTTGGGACATTTCACGACTCCGGTTACATGCACATTTGAACTCTCGCAATGATGACATGGAATTTGACTTTTTGTCTGAATTATTTTCATGATTTCAGAAGCGCTTTCCTCCTCTTCGTTGTCGGTTGAATTTCCTTCATCCTCTTCATCATTTCTAATTTCTTGCTCGCTCTCTTCAGACTCATCGGCCGGACTGTTCTCAGAAGCGCTTTTCTCCCCTTCGCTGTCGGTTGAATCTCCTTCATAAGTCTCGTTGTTGGATTCTTTTTGTTCTTGATAGATCTTTTCTTTCTCTAAAAGATCGCTCAACAGTTTTTTATTCTTGATTAAACGCTAATCAATTCCCAACTCTGCCAGTCCATCTAAAAAGGTATTAAGCGCACGGGGTCGGGCTACATCATCGTTATGGGGAAGTAGCACATACTCAACCAGCTCTGCGATGTTTGTCACGGGTATTATGCGTTGATTTCGGAGTAATTGGCCTCTAGGTGCCCAAAACAGGATATCTTTGGAAGCGGCCATGCTATGCAACAAATCAGAAGCACGTTCTTTTGACACCGCTTTGGAAAGATTGCTTAAAACATCTTTAATTCTTGGCTCCTCGTTGTCTTCCTCGTCATCGTTGTCCTCATCGGAGGTTATAGTGTCTTCCATTCCGCTCTTCATTTCTTCTTCATCCCAGTCTACTTTTCTCTTCATATCGATCCGTACTCGTTAAAGAAAAGCTTCAAATAATCAGTGCAACAATGCATAGTTTCTTTTATAGCATCAAAACGCCCAAGCTTGTAACAACGGGGGCCAATAAGTCTTGTATAAAGCCACCACCCTCTTGTACAAGTATTTGCTTCTTTGTCTTGTAGGGAACGTTTTGATTGGCCAGATTAATAAGAGCATCCTTATGTCGAAGCAAAACACGCTTATTTGTTTCAGGACAGGGAATGTTTTCCGTAAGAACGTTATAAAGAATATGTAACAAGGCGTGAACCTGTTGTGGAGAAGCTGTCCTTAAGAGAAATTGGCGCTGACGATCGGGACCATTAGCTAAGAGTTGTAGAAAACCCCGGTTGTTCTTTACTACTTGAGACATAACTGTAGAATGAGCTAAGAATAGTGAGTTGTTGTCTTTTATCGTGGAATAGAAGAAAAAAACAATAGGATTGTGGTGGTGGTGGTCGTGGTGGTGAAAACAATAGAATTGTGGTGGTGGCGGTGGTGGTGAAATCAATAGAATTGTGGTGGTGGTGGTGGTGGTGAAAACAATAGAATTGTGGTGGTGGTGGTGGTGGTGGTGAAAACAATAGAATTGTGGTGGTGGTGGTGGTGGCGGCGGTGGTGATGAAATCAATAGAATTGTGGTGGTGGTGGTGGTGGTGGTGAAAACAATAGAATTGTGGTGGTGGTGGTAAAAACAATAGAATTGAGGAGGAATTAGCCTAAAAAATGAGCAACATTCGCCTCTTTCTCAGTTCACATTGAGCTTTCATTGAGTTCACATGAATTTGTCCTGTCCCATTTGTGAGAAGACATTTAGCAGGAAAGATAGTATGCAAAGACATATGACCAACAAACACGCCAGTCCTACTTTCACTCCATTTAAAGCAATGCCGATTTCTACACAAAAGTGTCAGCGGTTTCACTTCGAGCACCCTTTCACTTGTATGGTTGCAGGGATGACCGGTTCGGGGAAAACGTTTTGGGTTCAATTACTGTTACAACAGGCCTCAGACGTGATAAACCCACCACCCGAGAGGATTGTCTGGTGTTATTCCCAATGGCAGCCCGCGTACATACAGATGCTAGTCACAATACCACAAATTGAATTTGTCAAGGGTATTCCTCCTGCGTTGGAACACGATTCCTATTTCGATGTCAACAAACGGAACTTAATCGTCTTTGACGATCAAATGATTGACGCCGGCAAAGACAAGCGAACAGTAAACCTTTTTACACGAGGTTCTCATCACCGCAACCTAAGTGTCATTTATATCGTACAGAATCTATTTCATCAGGGCAAGGAAAGCCGAAGTATCAGTTTAAACAGTCACTACTTGGTCCTTTTCAAGAATCCCAGAGACAAACTGCAAATTTTGACTCTAGCAAAGCAAATGTATCCTGGGCAAACGGCTTTCTTTATAAACCAGTACGAAGAGGCTGTACGAAGACCCTTTGGTTATCTCCTGGTGGATTTAAAAACAACCACACAAGATAATTGTAGACTGCGAACGAATGTACTACCCGGTGAAGAACAATTTAATCAAACAGGGGTACAAGACAATATTTCTCAGGAGCTACTAAAGTATCTCAGACAACAGAACCTTTCGACAGCACCAGTTCTCTTAGCCATGCAGGGACGACAGGACAGAATGGACAGCCTTCCCTTCCGTACAGACCTTGGGGAAAATGACAAAGCCAAACAGTACCTTGAGCTGCAAAACAGATATCTGACGTTTAAACATCAATTGAATGGAAGACCTCAACAGTCTGATGAAATGAAAAGAAGTTTTGCAAGTCATCCAGAAGATAATTTACCCACCATTATACAAGAACCCACAGCATTAACAGCGACGACAACCTCTACACCCTTAAATCCATTTATCGCGACACCCTCTCCAGCGCCCACCATACAAAAAACTACCGCGGTAACGCCACTACCTTTAAATCCAGTCGTCTTGACCCCTCCCCCTACAGTACAAACACCCTCGCCAGCACCGAAGCGCAAACGACCTAGAATCCAGTTAGTAAATTACCTAGATGTTGGTGATGATAAACCTAAAAGACAATCGCGGCGTTACAGATATAGAGCTGCACCTTACAAGCATTCTAAGAATCAGGAGGATTAATTTCACCTGAAACGATGATTGCAGTGCGGTGAGACACAGAAAACCAAGGGAATCAAACAGTACTTTGTATAAACCCGATGAAAAAGAATAAATCAACTCTGTCTGTTCCTTTCCAACTAAGCTTTTAAATTGTCTGTATAATTATGAAATTGTTTGTTATCAATAAATATAGTTTGAACTTAAACAAAGTGTGGGTTTATTGTTTTAGCGCGCGCATGTAATTTGTTGCTTTGTTAATTTTTCCGAGGTGCTAATTTTTCATGCAAATTTGGTTCAGTGTTAGTTCGCATAATTAAAAGTTTTAACTTTGAAGCTACCGATAAAGTCATGTTATAAAACTTAAAGTGGGTGATGGCTTGCAAACTGAAAATCGATATAGAGTCTAGCGATGAAGCGGCTAAAACGGCGGTAAATACAAATAAGAAGCGATTTTTAATACTGTGCAATTTTATTGCTTCTAAACTTGAATGTTTCGGAACAGTTTCGAACCCGGTAGATCGCATAATTTCTCCTTCAATAACGCTAGTTCACACTATTTTAACTTTTCATTTAACATCCCCTTGAAATTTATAAGCATTAAAATTGTATGAAATTGTAATAAAATAATCACATTATGTCATTCTACCCAGTGTGGCTCTCGAGTTAAAAATAGATTGATGCCATTCATTTCCGACTCCCCATTGACTTAAAATAGATAATGATGTCATTCATTTCCGACTTCCCATTGACTTGAAATAGATTATGATGTCATCACTCCCCATTGACTTAAAATAGATTATGATGTGATTCATTTCCAACTCCCCATTGACTTAAAATAGATTATGTCATCTCTACCTATTTTTAACCCATGACCTCACCTCTAGGGATCATGACGTCAGCTAATCCCCGATCCCGTGGCACCTAGGGATCATGACGTCAGCTAATCCCCGATCCCGGGCGCGAACATACAATTTATAATATGATGTCATCACTCCCCATTGACCTAAAATAGATTATGATGTCATCTCTACCTATTTTTAACCCATGACGTCACCTCAAGGGATCACGACGTCAGCTAATCCCCGATCCCGTTGCAGAACCCCCCGTCTCTATCTACTCATATTGATGACGTTATAATTTCTTCGACCTTGGAGGCGAATGCGTTACAAACAATGGAAAATACTACTTAACAATTAGATTATGAGCTCGAGATTTCTATCGCGTGATAGTTGATGAGGGCGAAAGTATAAATCTACTAGACGTTCAAAACTTTACAACAAGTACTCTTCACAGACACTTCCAAAACGCGAAGAAGCGGGCCGAAATTAGGCTACTCACACTACTCACTTTCTACAACAGTATAGATAGTGAGTAGCGTAGCCAATAAGAGAACAGCATTCGTAATAGTCTAGAACGCTGGTAGATTTATACTAAAATTTAATATCACAATGGTTTTAATTTCCACTACATTTGTCCTCCGCCACACTCGGTAGAAAACTAGTAACAATTGTGATAGAAGATCATATAACGCATCATAAGTTTACCACCATTTTATTCGTTCTTTCTTTGAAGTCATGAAAGGTGACAATTTTAAGGCTCCCGCTAACTGAGCTGTATAATTATTATTTTTAGAAGATAGTTTGGAATCAGATACATGCATAAAACTTAAACAGCTCCTTGATGTAAAAAATGATCTTGTGAATGATTACGCCAGGGACATTCGGTCAAAGATTAACGCCATGGCAGGGTAAGTGCATATCTGTTTTCACTGTTGACAAATTGGATGAACGATTTTGTACTGATGTTTACTCTGCTACGCACATTCAAGTTTTCCTAACTTGTATTTTGTTTCCTTTCAGAGACGAAAAAGAAGACGTAGTTTTCTACGTTGGTCGTGCGTTTGATGAACTGTACCATTGGCATTCACTAAAACCGCTTTCGGATGATTATGACAGGACTAAGCAAGACAGTCCAGGCAAGTATTTCCTGGTCCGGGAGAGAGGATACTCATTTCCCTTGGGAGGCATTCCACTATCGAGTTGTATAGTTAATGGGTATGGTTTTCGAGCCTTTTTGGACTTTTTGTTAATATGAATATGAGTAAAGAATTGAAAATGGATAATAGAATGGGTCTGAAAATGGATATAGAATATGAATTTGGGAGGTGCACTATACCATAGCTCTAAGTGTGTGTTGTCAAGTGAATTACATTGCTGCATCACATCTCATCTCAACGCATCTTATCTTATAATCAATTGACTTTAAAGAGCAAGGATCCACGGTACATCTGTTGACGCACTTCTTGGTGAATGAATGTCCAGCCAGTAAACTGTGTCCCCGAGGTGGTGACTAGAAAGGTTTAACTGTATTAGCTGTTAAGCCCCTCTAAAGCTCTTTGCAGACGTATTTCACGTTTTTCACTGTCGCGTTTTTCACTGTCGCGTAATAAGTACGTGAGCGTAGAGTTAAATTTAACCAGCTTTACGTTGTGTTAACATAAAAAATAATCTTAAACAAGCAGTCCAATCATATTATTTTGTTTAGCATGTAACAACCATTTACGACCGTCCGCAAGTAAAGATTTCGCGATAGTAAAAATCCACCGTAAAACTCAATATGTATATCGTATTTGCTTTTGTCCAGGTAAACCTCCGAACGATAGAAAGGAAAGATTTTGGTATTTCAAAAGGAAGCAGCAATTCACGCGCTTTCACAGATTATATGGAGATTCACTTTCTGGTGGTGTTGACCGGGCGAAAATAATCACCGTCACTGATCCTGAAACTAAGAAGAAGAAAGGAAAAAACAAAGAAGGAAAAATGGTTAGTTGTACAATCAAACATGAGCTGTTACTTCCGAAGTTACTTTTTGTTTTAACAGTCGAGCACTTCTCGTCTCGAATATCACAGAAAGGTTTCAATTTCGCAAGCTTCAGTGGCCTTGTATGTGAAAATTCAACCCTTCTCAACTACAAAATGGTATTTTTGGTACCTACGTATTATGCATATGACTCCCACCAGTATTCCTTTCATGATAAAAAAAAATGTTAAAATATATTCTCTATCACCGCGCTCAGCTGAATAGAAAACATTTCACATGTAAACATAACAGAAAATTGGAGGTAGCCGACCAGCCATCGAGACCAGCCACTATATTTGCAGTCAAAGTATAACTTTTACAATGTATGTCTACGTAAGCACGTAACAAACATAGTCCACATAAGGGAAGTCTGCTCAAATAAGCAATATACGTTAATACGGCATAATGTTGTAGCGGTGATTAAGCCGGATGCGCGAAACAAGCTAGTGAAAGAACTCCTAACTCGGAGAAAAAACTGGAAACATATTCTCCAAACCGATGCAGACACACCTTAACCTCTGGACTTTAAAGGTTGAAAATAACAACTATAATTCAATGCTGTCGGCAGTACACAATAGGCAAAAACTTACCCCGAGCAAAGTTCTATAATGGATGATTGGCGTCAAGTGAATTGCGCAAATCAAGGAGGAGTCAGTGGCCGTAAATAGACAAAAGCTGCAAATGCTAAGCATAGCAATAATACGTATGCCCATGGGTAATCCATTCATATTTGATGAATTAAAGTCATTTATCCCTATTTTGAAAACAAAATATTTTTTCGTCATTACAACATTTGTTTTACAGAGCACGAAAGCAGCAAAGATAATTGAAGAGAATAAACAAAAACGCAAAGGTGAGTGTATTCGATCATCACATTAACTGGTTCATGCAAGAAAATTGTATTTTTAATAAAAACCAAAAGCCTACTCGAATTGTTTCCTTTTCTGCGCTAATAAATGTAAAACGAGCAAAAGCAAAAGCAAGTTTGCATACTGTAAAGTGTCGAGGTATCATTTGACGGTATTTCCATAGAAATACCATTGTGATAATTGTTTTATTTTGCCCCTTGTTCCACTGGCTAACTTAATTTGGTTTACTACGGCGCTTTCTTGGTGTTGCAGATCACCAATTGATTTCATCGTAACCCTTCCACTTCCTTATATTTATAACCAACATCGCAAGATAATGCGACTTAGGTACCTTTATATGTCCATCAATTTGACAGTACTAACAAACCGACAAATTCTGTCGGTTTGTTAGCATCGACAAACCGAGGCACCAAGAGAAGTGAACCGACAAACCGACAACCGATCGGTACCGACAAACCGACAGTTTTTGTCGGTTGTCGCTTCACTTCTCTTGGTGCCTCGATTATAAAAGTCAGAAACTATATTAAGTCAATATGAAGTCAAATTTAAGTCAAAAACTGTACTGACAAACCGACAGAATTTGTCGGTTTGTTGGTACTGTCAAATTGATGGACATATAAAGGTACCTAAGACGTTATGTCTTGCGGTAATGTTGAGGATTAAGAAAGTTACGATGACGTCGTTTGGTGATCCTAAATGGTAACAAATATGGATCGCTTATCGAACGAAAACACAATTTAAAACAGCACTGCAAATACATGTTTTGTTGATTCCTAACCCAAAACTTTAATACTTTCTAATTAAAAATGTTAACAATTCAAAGAACAAGATCAGGAAAAAGACCAAGAAAAATGGACACAAAAAGTTGAGGAAATCGACAAAAGTCTGAAGGGAGATAACTACAGTGATGCTCTGCAGTTGGTTGACAAATTTATGGCAGATTGTAAGTCTCCAGTGTTTCATCTTCAAGCGCTTATGAAAAAAGCACAGAGTTGCTTCGATGCCTGGCAAGATACACGTAAGTTATAAAGGGTATTGTTCCTTCCTGCCTTCTTTCGTTTGTTTCCTTTCTTTTCTTTGCTTTTCTCCTTCAAATTTTCCTTTCATCCACTTTTGAAAGGTAGTTCACTGGTTATTGCGTCGGAATAGGCCATTTGCACGATGGCGTCCTTTGACTACAACTACCAGAATTCATTTCGTTTTTCCTTTCTTATTTAAATTTTGTAATCCCAGCGAGGTTTAAATAACAATAGCCCTAATTTGCACTACAAAACAAAAAACTGAAGGATTCTGGTAGTTGCAGTCAAATGACGCCATTGTGCAAATGGCCTATTAGTGCAATGTGATGGCATCTCGTGCAATACCTAGACTTCGTCATTGCAGTATCCTTTATTAGAAAAGACGATTTTCTTCGCAGTACTGTGAACTAGTATTTCGTGCAGGAGGGAGAAGTCGCTAAGTTTTATCTTTATTTTCACTAGTGGCTATCGTATCGCTACGGATACTGAAGGATCGAGCCACTAGGTTTACTAAATTCGGAGCAAACATTTGTTAAGCATTAAGGATTTTGTCAAGTTTTGTGAGATAGCGAACGTTAGAGTACCGGACATACATATACTTAGCAATGTTGTTTCGATGATTTCAAAAATTCCGCTATTGTGTTATTTTTCCAGGTTCCTGTGACTCCAATTCACTTGACATGAAATACCCAGTTCTTCTAATGGAAAGTGTCCAGACAATAAGAGACAGATTTGATGGTCTTCTCAACGACAAAAACAGAAAGAAACTAGCAGGGTACATGGAAAAGCTAGGATTTGATGACATCTCGGCCATATTTTACAATCTGAAAGCAGAAACTGTCAAAAAGGTTGGATCTCGTACTTGAAGTCTTCGTTTTAGAAATAATTCATTTTATTAAGCTAAATTTCTTATCATAGGATGGGGGACTACATTCCGTGAACACTACAAGCGCGAGATTTCAACTAGAGCACATGGGACATTTGCTGAAAAGGGACGAGCGAACTGATCCCGACCCTCGGGTCGACCACTTCATCCCTAACACGTGGCAGGTATGCTAATGACGACATATTTTGATCATTATCTTGCTAGCGAGACGGCCATTCAGCTAGTCAGCCACACCTTCACCCAGACGGGCCGCCTGATCAGACGATCACATAACCTAAATAGACAGCCAGACGACTAGCCAATCATCCATGAGTCTCCGTCTGGCTGGCTGGCTGGTTGGCTGGTTGGCTGGCTAGGTGGTACCATAATCATGTTTTGTTCAATCTGATTGTCGGCTGTATTGTTTTGTGCATGTCTACTTTCAATTTTTTAGCGTCACCTTCTTGATGCTGTGGATAAGAATGAGTCAGCAGTGATAGTAGCGCCAACCTCATCAGGAAAAACGTACGCTTCATATTACTGCATGGAAAGAGTTCTAAGAGAAAGTCATGATGGAGTAGTGGTTTATGTTTCTCCCACAAAGGTATTAAATTGCCTATAACCCTTATTTTTATCACATATATTTTTCATCAAGTGAATAATTGAGTGGTGTAACATTTCTTGATTTTAGCGTTGCGTCGATGTGTTATAGAAGTTCATATCTCCAATCCAAGTACTAACCCATCCAAACTGGGCTTAACTTCGTTAATTGACGGTCACGAGAACTGACGCTTCTACTTTTGGTAGCAGTTTGACTCCCTTGATCGTGGACTGGAATCAAAGACAAAAGTAGTTGGAATAATTAGCTTTGTTCTTCAACTATGTTTTTCCTCATTTCGTTAAGTGCATACTTACTGTATTTGAAATGAAAATATTTCCGGTTGGTACTGTAATGACAACAAATATGACAGCATTTGAATTTCGTAAAAGTGGTTGCATAGTAAATCGATGAACAAAGGGTTTTGACGAATGCTCGCAAGGGCTAATTAGTGATTATTTCCAAACACACTACAACTAATATCTTAATAATTCGTTATCTTTAATTCTGCCAGTCAAAATTTTAATTTCTGGTAAGTTTTCCTTATGAGCAAAGATCTTCAAGCTCTAATGGCAAGAAAATGTCTCTCTACCGTTGAATCTAGCTCTGTACAAGTTTACGTCTAATCTATTTCTGAATTTTAATGTTATTTAAAGAGTTGCTACCATGTTTGTGTCGCTACCTTTGTTTTATTCTTGTATAAAAGGTTCATTTACTATTCAGACCCAATCAAGATGATATTGATTTGGCCGGAAAGTAAAATGGACATTAGTATCAACACACACCAGAGTCTTACTTTGTTCGTTTTTAAGGCGTTGGTAAATCAAGTAGCTGCAACAATGTACGCCCGCTTCCATCGTAAAAACCTTCCAGAAGGACGAGCTGTGTATGGTGTATTCACCAGAGATTATCGCTACAATACTTTGAACTCTCAGGTAACCTATTATTTTCATCTGCAATCTGATAACCAGCAACCTCCTCTCATCCCTTTGCTTTACCACTGAACTATAGTTGACTGTTCTCATCCTATCTACGATCACACTATTTATTCGCTTACCCGTAATCCGATTTACTTTACTTAATGTTTGTCTTTTTTTTTTGTCACGCCGAACCAAATCCTAGTTACTAGCTGATATTACACTTTTAAGACAAGTGCACTATTAACTGATTATGTATCAGGGCATTACAACATAACAAAAATTATGCCACCTATATCTCAGACTGAGTTTTCTCCGAAGACAGTTTGACTGATAGTTACTGATTAACGTATGCTGTTTTTGTCGGTACCACAAATGTTCGTGTTCCTTTTTCAGATTCTTGTTACAGTTCCTCAGTGCCTGGAGATTCTTTTTCTCTCTCCTCGAAGGCAAGACTGGACTAAAAAGATCAAATATGTGATCTTTGATGAGGTAACGCGAACTTTATTTTTTTCTTTTACGAAAAAAGACTATCTACATGTATTTTATGACTTGAACGCGGGATTTGAGGCCTTTAGGTAAATTTTAACCGGGCTTTTCAAGTAATGATTTCGAACCGAAGACTTATTTTCTATTCCAAACATGGATTTGTAGGTTTATCAATAAATCGGCCATGCAGCCAGGCTCACTTGCCACCCTTTTTGGGTCTTTTTGAAAGCCCGAGAATCCTGGTTCATCCGCGCCTAACCAGACTTCCCAGACTTTATCAGGATTCTGTTTTGGCTTTTGGTATTTTGTTCTTCTTCCTAGTAATACTTTGCCAAAAACTCTTATAATAAACTAAATTTTTAAAAAACACGCCGACCATTATTATTACTCCCATATTTACTGAGAACAGTTATAATGAGTAGATAAATCAAGCTACCTCATGCAATCTTTCAGTTGTTTTCTAAGACAGCCCTCAACTACTGTGGAGTTTATCATTTGCAGGTTCACTGCCTCGGTCAGGAAATTGGAGCTGAAGTCTGGGAACATCTTCTTCTTTTGATTCGATGCCCCTTTCTGGCGCTTTCAGCTACTATTGGAAATCCACAAGATTTACTGCAGTAAGATTTGAAGACGTGATTATATTGTTAGTGTTTCCTTTCCTTTCCCATTTGTTCCCGGTCCAAAATACGTCACTGACCTGTTAAGAGAATTTACAACCAGCTTGTTGTTCATTCTCTTTTTCCATCTAATTGATCCATCAACGTTCCACGTGACTAGTGAGCCAAAAATGCATGTCACGGCTGTAATTTAAGGTGTATCGATACAGTTTTCTGGAGACCATACCGCTACATTTCTATTTTTCAATCGGCTTTTAAGCGGTCTTCTCCAAGTCAGATCAACGTAAAATTTTGAACAATTTTGTATACTGGTAATAAATTGACCCAGAGCCTCAAGATGTAGCTTGATGTTATGTTTGCACATCTTAAAATTATTATTTACTTTCTCTTTTACAATCTTGAGAACTAAATTGTTTTCTAGCATCGTTCCATGTGCAATTTTTGAGTCAGTAATTTTCGATTTCAATCGCTGTTGCAAAAATCTGTGGAACGGCTTCATGAATTTTTTTAAAAAAACGTTCACCACGCATATGCTTACCGTTGTGAAAAATGTTCTCTCAAAGTTCCATTGATTCACTGGAACGCCTTTAAATTTAAAGATGAAGACGACGTATGAACCTGCAAATTCACTTTTTTAAGTTATGCTAATGATTTTAAGTTAATACGCAATACATTCCTCCGTGATTAATACATTTCGTTATAATCTGCGGTACATTTATTATTACCAGTTAATGGTAAAACTTTCACTTTTATCTGACTTGGAGAAGACCGCTTAAAAGTCGATTGAAAAATGTAAGTATGAGTATGCTCCTTATTTAATGTACTCATTCAGTACTCCTTTTTCCCGACACATTGTATGCAAGTCGAGGCATACATTGTGTTTTGAGTTTTGAGTTTGGCGCTAAGTACAGTAAACATATTTTGAAGGATTGAAGAACGTTTTTTTATTAATATTGCAGTTGGTTGCAAGAGGCACAAGACTTTCGTGAACGGCAGGACAAACAACACAATGGAAAACTTAGGAAATCATACAGAATCAGGCTAGGTACATAATGTCACATAACGATCAGCCAATAATTAATCATCAAGACAATAACATAATAATTAATTATCAAGACATAACAATCAACCAATAATTAATTATCAAGACAATGTTTCACTATAATATAATATCAAGACAATGTTTCACTATAATAAATATGTAAGAGGCTAATTTACACGTACCGAATAATCGGCCCGATTTTTCGGGAAGTCGTTGTAGTCTGGTCATTTTTCGTCCTTTTTTGCTGTTTTTGCTACGAATGTACAGTGGAATACGCATTTCAGGTAGCGTTTTCATTCAAAAATCGGCGAAAATCTGTGCGGCTGCCGCAGATTTTTCCGAATCGGGTGATACAGTCGCGGGCGCATCGGATCGCCATTCCCATGCGCCGATGCGCTTTCCGATTTATCGTAATAGACAAATCGGGCCGTTTAATCGGAACGTGTCATTAGCTTTAGGCCCAACATTTTCTGACAGCTACACTAGTTCTCCTTTTTATCTCCTCGCTTGATCTGGTACGTTTTTTTCAAGTTACCTGTGAGGAACGCTACTCGGATCTTGAAAAGAGCATCTACCTTCCAAGTCCCAGTAATGGTGAACTTTCCAAAGAGACGGGGCAATTCGAGAATTATGATGTTAAAAGCACAGAGGAGTTTGCCAGACTTCATCCATGTGCTCAGCTCGGGACCAGACAGGTCTGGACTTATGTTCAGTATCGCATTATTGCACTGAGTTACAAGTTAGTTATTGTTTTGTTTCATTACTGTGGTAAACCAAGGTTGTGTTTGGAAAAAAAAAACTAATTTAGAAAAGTGAGGAAACAAAGCAACTAATACACAAATTGCTCAGTCAAGTTAGCATGGGTCGTATAGTCAACGAAAAAACAACCTGGTATAATTGCGTTCTGAGTATCGGGGGACGATTTTCTTACCGAAAGGTTGGAGGAGTACAAGAGCTACCTGTTTGACCAGGGATATCCAGTAGAATCGGTTTCTCCGGAATTTTCTAGAGCGGCAAGAATTCCTAGAAATGATTTACTTAACCCGGCTAGAGTTAGGGATTGTAAGAACATTTTTTCTTTCGTTCTTACATGTAATCCGAATTTACCGTTCATTAATGGGCTGATTAGAAAACATTTTCACCTTTTGGAGTCGTCCCCCAAACTTGAAGAGCTTTCTCGCTAAATTCTATTATTATCTCATCTTATCGCAGACCTAAGAACCTTAAAGAAATTTTAGCACCTTCAAACTGCGGAAACAGCCCGGCAACAGATGCACAAGTAGTAGTAGGTCAGCATTTTACGCCGTTTTACGGCATTCCCCTGCACTCCCCTGCATTCCCCTCATTAGATATGCTTAATCATGACGTCACAACATGCCTTCCTGCATACTAATACTGAAACGGAATGCCTTTTCGTAACCTCAACTACCTATTCCTTTTGTGTTATTCTGAAACAATAGAAACAATAGGTTTGCCCAAACCGCCACGAATTGTGGTGGTGGTGGTGGTGGTGGCGGCGGTGGTGAAAACAACAGAATTGTGGTGGTGGTGGTGGCGGCGGTGGTGAAAACAATACAATTGCGGTGGTGGTGGTGGTGATGGCGGCGGTGGCGAAAACAATAGAATTGCGGTGGTGGTGGTGAAAACAATAGAATTGTGGTGGTGGTGGTGGTGGTAAAAACAATAGAATTGTGGTGGAGGTGGTGGTGAAAACAATAGAATTGTTGTGGTGGTGGTGGTGGTTGCGGCGGTGGTGAAAACAATAGAATTGCGGTGGTGGTGGTGGTGGTGAAAACAATAGAATTGTGGTGGTGGTGGTGGTAAAAACAATAGAATTGCGGTGGTGGTGGTGGAGGTGAAAACAATAGAATTGTGGTGGCGGTGGTAGTGAAAACTCCTGTACCCCACCTGTACCCTTCCTGTACCCTTTCTGTACCCCTCCTGTACCCCTATCATTTGATCAAAACAGTAAACACGGATATCTAGTTACTTTTTATATATGATCAAGGATTTGCTAAAACAGCCTCGAATGATTTCTTGGATGATAAACGTGGCGTTATAGAAATATACCAGTTCCCAAAATCCTTACAACCCCCGTCCGAGTTCTCCAGTTTCTTGGTGTGGAGAAAATTATTGGCCAGTTAAATTAAGACATAATTCAAACGGTAAAACAAAGTGGATTTACGAACACGAAGATGAACCAAACGTAAAATCGTTTTTAGAGGAAACCTTTGTTTCCGAAAAAAGCCAACAAAGCTTTAGGATTGTGCTATGGCCTTATAGTGAAATTGCGCTACGTCCATAAAGTAATTTCATTCTAATATTTTGTTCTTGATTCAGCCTTATCATTTGTGGAGTACATGGATTTGAGTTGTTCTAAATAAAACAGCTTTTGTTGACATAATGATTTGATGTAACCTTAATGCGTTTTGTTATTATTAAATTTATTTGAACTTAATCAAAGGGGGGGGGGGGGGGGGGGGGGGTATTCTTTTTGCACGCACATGTAATTGGCTGTTTTGTTAAGTTTTCTGAGGTGCTAATTTTCCATGCAAATTTAGAGTAGAGTGTTCGCATAATTAAAAGTTTGAACATTGAAGCTACCGGTAAATAAATTAAAACTTAAAGTGGGTGATGGTTGGGAAACTGAAAATCGATATAGAGTCTAGCGATGAAGCGGCAATAAGAATGTTGCGGTAAATACGAATAAGAAGTGGTTTTTTATACTGTGCAATTTTATTGCTTCTAAACTTGAATGTTTCGGAAACTTCTATTTAGTTTATTCAGCTATAATATCGGCCACAGCTTTGATGGTCTAGTGGTTAACACACTGCGTTGTGGCCGCAGTAACCCAGGTTCGAGTCCTGGTGAAGGCATGTTGTTTTGATCTATGTCTGTAAGGTATATCTGTGTCAATTGTGTTTAGTTTTGAAGTGAGTTGGAATAGAGCGGGCACGTTTGGGCAAACCTATTGTTTCTATTGTTTCAGAATAACACAAAAGGAATAGGCAGTTGGGATTATGAAAAGGCATTCCGTTTATTAGTATGCAGGAAGGCATGTTGTGACGTCATGATTAAGCGTATCTAATGAGGGGAATGCAGGGGAGTGCAGGGGAATGCCGTAAAACGGCGTAAAATGCTGACCAACTACTACTTGCACAAGCCCCAGGTTGTTTGAAATGTCAGTTCTGAAACATTTTCCAGCGCCCAAACTGACAAAACATATTTTGTTCGACAAAGACTTTCATGCAATTCCACTAATGCAATTTATTTAGTTCATTGCAAGAAATGCAATCTTCAGTATGTTGGATCGACTACTACTGAATTTTAAATTAGATTAAGGAACCACTACTCGACTATGAAAACGAACAAGAAAACCTGCGAGGTCGCCATAAACTTCACCAGAACACCACACATTTTATCAGACTTTACTTTCCAATGCACAGACCAAGTTCAAACAAACACAACTCAAGACACACAAAAATTACTTCATGATCACGAAAGAAGCGTACCGGAGTGTCATAAAAACCCTTGTTTGGCTTAGTTCTAGTGAAATTGCTGTAATTTTCATCGGCCATGTTTTCAAAATTCAGCTATCTATGTGAAAAGAAAATTGAATTGAAAATTGAATTATTCTCTTACTTTAGCTAAGCGAAAATGGTTTTCCAAGTGATATGTCTCTCACTCCAAAAGAAACTCTTCAATTGTATGACGTCATGGTTCAGCACTGGCCTGACAAAGAATCATTGAAGGTTAGCGGGTTATTTGTTGTAATGTAGCGGAATAACAAAAAGAAGTATAGTAAACGTCTATTGGTGGATCCATTTTGAATTTGCGTTTATAGTCTTTTTCAAAAAAATTTAGTGTAGTATACTCATTGCTATTGCTATTGTTCATGTTGAAGTTCCTAACTATTGTTTAGACAATTCTGACACAAAAACTGTCTAAATGTCAAACGAAAAGAGTGTTTTGCGTCCCTAAAAACAAAATATTAATGGCGTAAAGGAGCCGTTATAGATGGTAAAATTTCAGCAGAATTAAAAGAGATATAGCACAGCTACTTGAAGTTTGCCAGGCCAACAGGAAACGCATTCGGTTGGTTTTTATACTTACGTAACCGCCATTTCATCATTCCAAGCATAGTCCCCTACTTAGGGTTTTTTTAGTCTGGAGGTATTTTAATACCTCCAGACTAAAAAACCCTTAAGTAAAAAAAAACTTGACCTAGTCCGTGCATTAAAATGCCACACACACTTCCTCATACGGCTGATACCGTTTTGTAGGGATTTTCTCCTGAGCAATATTTCCAAGAGAATAATTTCATTCACAAGAGGCATGCTAAAGAGTACGAAGAGAAGCTGAAAAAAGAGTTCAAGTGTTGGGCGGATGACAAAGAGTTCGAGAAGGTAAAACTCTTTTAGGAACTACATAGACCTCTCTGCATCAGTTACCCTTAGACAGATGGGCGGTTTCAATAAAAACAGTTAAGTGAATGAAGTAGTCTCTACTGCAGAGAGGTGACAGTTTTGAGGGGGTCAGGGCGTTAGTGGAAGTTTGACTACTAAGGGCCGTTTCAGTCAGTTTAAACTAACAACCTACTTGTTACATTGGTATGACCAAAAAAGATTGCTCATAGTATAGTTATCTGTTGTATGCAGGAGTACGCTTTATTGTAACGATAACCAGTTGCAGTAGGCACCATATTGCATGTTCGAGCTCCATCTTTTTCATTAGCTATAGCCTATTGGAAGCTAAATTCATGTTGCATAGCAGATAAGTTTTTTCACACCTTCCTGAATATAGCCTGTGATGTATATACTTCCCTCTTTGCCCGTGCATTCGAAAGTTTCCTGAGGGTTACTGCATGCTATAATGTTTGGCTAAACGTATTGAGGTCGCATTGAGATCCGAAAAGAAGTTCTTATATTTAATCGCAATTTCGATGTTGTGTCAGCTGCAAATTCTCAAAAATCAGTATTCCTTAGTTAGTTATTTTCCATTCATTTTCTTGAGGTGCAACACGTGATTAACTCGCTGGATTCCGGCTGTTCAGAGAAGTTAATCTCAACTGAAGAAGAATGGACAAACTACGGATGTCTTCTTCCGGCCAAGCGTTCATCTGCAGAAACTTTCCTAAGTTTGTTGAACAACTCAGAGCACAAGATAAACTACCAGCCCTGGTGTTCAGGTATGATGGATTCTGTAACCACACTTAGACCATGCGCATGAAAATCATCTTTTGACAGGAATGTTTGCTCAAATTTTGAATTTTCTGCTTCAAGCAGCCATTCGGAATCATGACGTAATTCCCACGTTATGTGACGTCATTATGACACGTTATCTGTCTTAGGGCCTGTTTACACGAAAGAAGGGTGCCCCTACTAGGTAGGGATACTCTACCTGGTAGGGTTGAAGAAAGCTCCGTTTCACATGCATTGTTTTCAACAGTGTAGGGGCACCCTACCTGGTAGGGTCAGAAGTCAGCGCCAGTTCACATGAGAAATGTTTATATCCCCAGCTGGGAGGGCTAACTCAAGGGGGTGGTTGCTAAGCAAGATGGCGGGAAGACACGTTGTAGCGGTAAATGCGATCGTCCTTTCTTTGGCGTGTCTAGCGGCAGCTTTCCAGTTATGTGGTTTAATGTTTACTTATTTAATCCGTGAAAGACGTCGGCTGCAGAGAATTGGCCTACAAGCAGCAAATCAATACGATATTGCTGTAGCTCGCTTGAGGCACGTGCGAAGGAGACAAGTTTGTCGAGGGAGAATATGGCGACGATCTGATAAAAAAAAACTCGCCTGGTTTATACTCATGAGAAGCCATGTTCGATTATAAATTGTCACGCGCTTGCGCGACAGTAACACGAGAACACACAAACATAACCCTAACCCCTAGGGACAACCCTATCTTGACCTTTCACATGGGTTTTTCTGAACAAAACCTGGCCCTACTATGTAGGGTTTCCCTACCTAAGAGGTAGGGAAATCCTACCCCTAGGGGCGCCCTACCACGCATGTAAAAGAAACCGTGTAATACAAAGGAGAAGGGAAACTCTACTAGGTAGGGGCACCCTCCCTCATGTAAACAGGCCCTTAAAGTAGACATATTTGACGAACTAAAAACCCTCCAAGTTCCATATTCATAGTTTTTATATTCTTGAAGTTACGTATTAAGTTTTGCTTATAATTGCTTTTCACTTTTCTTTGCATCAGCTTTGACCGAAGATTTTGTAAAATACTGGCGATGGATCTTGCTGAGGAATTTCAAGACAGAGAAGACGCCATTAGAGCAGGCACCAGAAAGCTTGACGAGAAGAAACGTTTACAGGCTGAAAAGAAAGTGAAACGGACACGAGATGAGGCAGAGAGAAAAAAAAGGGAAAGGTATTTCAATTACTTTTATTTGTATTGAAACAATATTTGTTCAAAATTTACAAACATATTTACTGTGACAGTATTTTTTTTATCTCATCAGATGGAGCACTCAAAAAGATCAAATAGAAGAAGCACAGGACCAACAGGATTTATCAAAACTGAATGAACCTTTGCCAGAATGTACATTGTCCTTTATCCATGGAATTGGAAAACAGGTAACAAATTAAGGACTATTGCAGTAGTTTTATTCTAAGCGTTAAAGCCCCGGTCAAACGGTGCATGATAGTCGATGATAGCTGATGATACTTCAAACTCGCAATCCCGTTTGAACACGAACTATCATCAACTATCATAGACTATCATCGACTATCATGCACTTTGAACATGTTCAAAATCATCATGATAGTTGATGATAGTTTTGTTCGTTTGACCGTGCGCATGATAGTCGATGATAGTTTTTCGGCCAGTTCTCGTCGTTCTCATTTCTTCTCCGTATCCATTCTCTTGTCTCGGCTCCTACCCTTGAACAATGCTCCATCAAATTATCAGTACATTCCTCCAATAACTCTAAAAAAAACAAGCTGCCGCTTTTTTTTCGCTCACAGAACTCTTATGTTTTTAACGCGGCAGGCGACTGAGAAGGAGCTCGCGCTACTTTGCTCGCGTCACTTTTGACCAACTATCATCAACTATCATGCGCCCGTTTGATCTCAAGCATGATAGTCAATGATAGTAGATGATAGTTGGGATCAAACTAACTATCATCGACTATCATGCATCGTTTGACCGGGGCTTTACGTTAGAATACTGGTTCGCAGCTTATTGTAGACAACACATTCCAGATACGCACAACGAAAGGACTTCTTAACATAAATTAATTTAGTCCTCACCGTTCTTGGTATTACAGGAAATGTTTTACGGCTAAACCTTTTTCAACCTTTAAAAGGAACAAGGTTCTGCTTTGGAACATGCTGTTTATGGCGTCCGTTCCTCTTTTTATGAACAGTATACTTTTTCGTTGTACGGTTACGGACCAGAGAAGCTAGCATGTTTACGTACAGTACTCTTGAACTTGCCAGTGGCTGCAAAACTGTAATATGACACCTAAAACTGAAAAAAAAAAAAACACAGGTCGGGACTTATTTATTAACTAATATCACTTTTCTCCGCGTAGTATATCAGTTACGAAAAATAAACAAAGCCATATTAACATGACAAAATTCTGCGAATATTAAATTTTGCGTTTTTTACTCTCGCAAATTTCGAAAATTAACACTTGCAAACATACGTGACAACAAGATAATAATAATAATAATAGTAGTAGTAGTAGTAACAACTGCAAGAGATACCTAGTATGTAGGCCGTACGACAAACAATTAATAAGCGGAGCAATTTAATGTTTATGCTGTAGCGTTTGGAGACGATTATGGGTCGTATTCGGATGCTGAGAAGTGATAACCCATTCAAATGTGCTTTGAGACGAGGAATCAGCTTCCATCACGCCGGACTGAACAGCAAAATGCGATCCGGCAGTCGTGGAGATGCTTTTTCGAGAAAAATATCTTCAGGTAAGAAAACAAAAATCTGTCCAAGCAGTAGTATTACAGAAGTTTCATAGATTTTGTTTATAGTTTTTGTTTTGATTTCGAATCGAAACTCTGACACTGTGGAAATTGTCCAACAGCACACTATAAAACAAGAAATGGCTTATTTCTGGTTTCTGACTTTAAGTATTGGCCACCATTTTTAGGACGTTTTTTATGCTCATCGTTTTTAACCCGTGAATACGCGCAAGCGTAATGAACGGGTTATCGGTAACGGTGGCTAATTCACTCACTCACTCACTCGCTCCTTCCATCAGCTGTAAACTTTGTGACGCAATGCTTTGTTACGAAACGCATTCGTAACAAGAACAACGTGAATCCAGCGATAACAATAACTAATTTGTTGTAAATGAATATAAACAATAAGCTTAAAGATGTTTCGCATTAGAAGTCTTTTTTATGCAACGTTAAAATCGATCTAAAAGGAGTTTCCAATCGAGACACGCGTTTCGATGCGTATCTACCTTGAAATAATAAAATTTAGCTTGTGTTCCTCGATTGTCTAGTGGTCTAGCCCCGGGAATCGCAGTCTGGAGGCACGAGTTCAATTCACGCTCAGGACCCTTTTTTTTTCTTTTCTTCTTCAGGCTGGACATCATGGAAGTGATTTACTTTAATTTTTTGCGTTCGTCAAAAATCCTTACGTTTAATTAAAAAAATATACATCGAACCGTATCAGTGTGAAACCATAAGCTTACCGCAATATTGCGTTACATGTTAGCATTTCTTCTTCACGGGTTGGCTCTTAGGAGCCTTTGATTTTATATCGTACTCTGACCTGTGTTCGAAATTAGCATTGCGATTTGCTGATTTGCGGAAAATTTGTTACAAATCCAAGAGAAAAACTAATACCCATTTCCCTTCTGTCTTTATTCTAAATTAATTCCCTCCTTCCGAAGCTACTTTTTATGTATTTGGTTATTGTTAATCCGCGCTAGGTCGTCACGGCAACAGGCACCCTCGCCCTTGGCATTCATATGCCATGCAAGACAGTCGTCTTCGCAGGAGATTCACCCTTCCTAAACTCCTTGATGTATAGACAAGTAAGTACACAAAGAAGGTGAACGAACTGAATGTTACTTTACCGCAGCTAATGGAAAATGTCCCCTCAACAGAAATTACAAAAAGATACTGTTCTTTTGTAACACAAACATTAAGTGATCGTATGTGGTTGAAACCATGAGTCAGTCCCAAAGAATTGGTATCTCTTAGTGTAAAAATTAATGTTAGTCCCACCCACAAAATGGGTTTCTGGTACCCTTTAGGGATTCCTTTTAAAATTTCCGACGACGATCACACCCGTGAATTGTGTGTGGGAGTCCCCCCCAGGGACTTAGGACTGTAGAATACGAAACAAAGAAATTCGTTTTCCCTTACAGATGTCAGGCAGAGCGGGCCGTAGAGGGTTTGACCCGGTGGGTAATGTGGTATTTTTTGGAGTTCCATACCGGAAGGTTCAACGCCTCATGACTGCTAATATACCAAAGCTTGTCGGTAACTTCCCCATCAATGTTTCAATTGTGTTGCGCCTGCTCCTGATGACGTCAAGAGGGAAAGACAAGAAAGATGCGCTGACTAAGGTTAGGAAGTATAACTCATAAACTAAACTTAATATATGTATAACATTCTTAAAGCATCGTGTGAAGTTGACAAACGTAAGTTATAGAAAGATATGTACATTTAGGTAGGAAACAGTTTCCATAAGCCGTAGAAGTCAAACTTAAAAGCAAGTTACCCAAGGCCCTCAATCAAACCACAGACTTTGAGATAAAACACGAGTGGACAGCTGGCATAAAATCTCGATGGTGGTTTAAAGAGATTAAAGGTTTAGCTTTCTCTTTTGAGAACTTACCCTGTGCTAAAATCTTACTTGATAGTTTCAGTTAAAGAATTCAACTTCCATGAATTATAAGGGACTGACCAATTAGTATAAAGGGGGGGGGGGGGGGGGGGGGGGAGGATAACAGGACCCTCACCGTAAGAATAAAACTCTTGGTTGCAATATGTAATGAAACGTTCGTGTGTAGGATCATGCATATATGAACTTGTGTTGTTAATTCAGAAGTGGCCGTGATGACAAATATAAAAGCATTTCTAACCACTAAGTCAAGCCTTCTGTTTAACCTTTTTCTTGACACTAGTCAGATTGTGGTGTTTTTACATACAAATTAAGTACAGAAATTATTATTTTGTTTGAGATCATGTTGACTATTGACCATGCATATTAGCTATAGACCTAGCTATCAGTGGTTTTGCAGCACTAAAATATATAATAAAAGTCGTTCATATAGACCTTTGAAACCTCGCAAAGGAAATTACTATTAAGTGTTCAAACCTTGACTGCACAGTTTTAAAGGCCTACATGAATCGATCAATGATTATTAAAATGTTGTTGTATCATTTGAAAAAGGTCATACATATAAACATGCCCTTGATACGCAAGTTGGTGTACGTTAATAATGATGGTCAACCCCCGTGTTATAAGTAGCCCCCTTTTGAAATTCTAATTTTGTAATAAGCCTTTCCCTCCCACTCCCATCCACCTTCTCGTTTTATTCATTTATTCATTATTCCTTTAGTTTTCGCAATTAAAACATGGTTTAAAATGTTAGTAAAACGGCAATGAGCCAGTTAAGTATCCCTCAGCCAGTTTTCGAGAAACGTTGGGCTTTCAACGCCGAAATTACCATCACATTAGGGTATCAAGTGATGCTGATGATAGTTGTGATTCAGAGATGTATAGCTCAATTTTGTTCTTTAAAGTTAGCGGCATCGACTTAACAGAGCTTTTAGGATTTTTAGGGAAG
This sequence comes from Dendrophyllia cribrosa, assembly GCA_024195265.1. Lineage (NCBI taxonomy): Eukaryota > Metazoa > Cnidaria > Anthozoa > Scleractinia > Dendrophylliidae > Dendrophyllia > Dendrophyllia cribrosa. The sequence continues at coordinate 1,687,790 of JAJLRJ010000008.1, read as the reverse complement.
GCTCTCAAGTAAACGTGAAAGTGTGGTACGTTCATTTCTATAAAATAATAATTTTTATTTGTACCATTTTCATAAATAGGATGGCCTACCCCTCATGCGTAGGTCAAATTACACGACACACTCCTTTCCAAGGGCTCAAATATTAATGACCCATCCGCTCTCTGCTCTGGTCCACCCCCTATACTTATTGATCAGTCCCTAAGCATGCAGTTTTTCCCAGGCTCTAGGTTTGTTGTCCCATCCGTTCATCTGCCGAAAGCACCCTGAGATGGAGAATCAGATCAAGAAATATTTTCTCTTCAGCGTCGAACTTCTTGCTAGATTGGTGAGGAATACAAACGTGCATCTACCCAGCCTATATTTTAAGTATGTTGCTTGCGAAGTAACAGTAATGAAAGGAATTAAAATGCCTCGAACAACATCCCCCTCTTAATTAATCGGTGAAATCACATTTATTACATTGGAGGTGAAATAAATTGCAAGTAGATAGGTAAACTCTATTTGTGTAGGATTGCCCATCGTCAACTCAAAGTCTGTGATCGCTAGGAGTTCTGCACCTAAAACTATCTATCATGAAAAAGATACTACATAAAATGATAAAATGATGGTACTAAATTAGCTAAAAATAAATACCACGAATTTCCAAAGATATATAAAACAAAGATTTGCTAATGCGAGGAGCCGACAATATTTCTCTTTCATTTCTATATTCTATCTCAGGGTCTTATAAAGAAAGACACTGGAGAGCCTCAAGAGATGGCGGGACTCGCGATCCATCTTCACTACCATGAACCCTCCAACTTTGTCTTAGTCAGGTTTCTGCAGCGTGGCCTCTTTCATAAGCTTTGTCAACCGGGAGAAAACGGTAAGAGTGCCAACAATTGCCACAACTGTTTAAGGATTCTAAAAACTATTAAAAATTAATTGTTGGAGCTCACATACCTCTGCTTAAAATTGTAAGGAGATTGGAATACGTTCTAGTTCTAGTTGCAAACATGTTTATGGTGTGAAAAGATGGGAAATCCAAAGTGTAGTGGAAAATATGAAACAATAGGAAACATAAACCCCTTGAACAAAAACCCAATGAAATAATAATCAGAGGAACCAATACTAACGATCTCATTATGGAAGAAGTGTCTGCGTCTACGATTCGAGGATTTATTTTCGCAAGTGTGCGTTATGTAATTTTTAAATCTACTTTCATTCATTCTTTTTAGGCAAATTTTCGGAAGACGTCATGAGAAAAATGGTGCTTGTTCTTAGTCATTTGTTTGCTAGAACATTCCTTCATGCTTCTTTCAAGCGAAGAATCCATTTATGCCCAAGTTCAAAGGTATGATTCTCTCCATCTGGGCATCATTGTCATCGTCTAAAACTACCTTTACTTTGCTTCCATTGCCAATATAACTGTGTAACCATAACAACTCATCTGAAAGGCGGGTTGGCCATTTCGCTTTAACCAGAATCACCAATCTGCTAATCTCATCTGTTATCTTAAGTTGGTTGTAATTTGAATTGACACTTCATTAATGGGAACTGTTGAACAATTTTGTTTGATAATTTTGAATGTATGGATTGCAGTGATGAGCGTATTTAAGGTGGCTCCACTTGGTTTTTCGGCAGCACACAATCCCAACTTTGAACGGCCAATACTTCACTGTCTGAGCTCGGCAAGCTGCTTCACGCATCTGCAAGAGATAAAATGATTTTTTTCAAAAAAAAGTAGGTTTGATTGACATTGGTGTTTCCACAGCAACGAAACGATGACGTTATGTTTTTTGCATGTTAGTAATTTTCACGAAATCCTCTTTTAGTTAAGATGTAGATCTTTAAGACTGCAAAGTTTGAAACAATTCTATGAAAGCGTTGTCGGGAAAGGATTTAAAGATTTGTCATACTTTCTGTTCATTAGTCGATGCCGTTGTTTTTCTGGCAGATTGAAACAATATTTTGCCACACCATATATTATACCTGTGATATAAAACTCAGTACTTTCCCTGAAGGTTTCATCAGGATTGCTTTACCAGATTTTAGTTGATGTGAACAAAAGCAATGATGTCTTAAATATGCAATTACGATTTGAGCCTGGACAAATATATGTAAAAGATACAATATTTCAAAATACCCCGCTATTCTTCCAAATTCCGCATGCTATCGACAGAAGGATGAGTGGAACTCTATTCCTTGGTCTCTGCAATCGTTTAATTGTTTCCTTAAGCAAGAAACGTTCCTCCATATTGTCTCTCTCCCCACCCAAGTGTGTAAATGGTTGCCCACGGACATAATGCTGGTGGTAATAATACTCTCAGTCTCTTCATGCTACAGTTAAACCGGCTTAAGCTCCAGCAGTTGTGAGCCATTTATTTGGCTCGAAAATACTTATCTTTACCAAGTAATAGTACTGTGGTCATAACGTTTAATACTGGCACAAACCTCGGATTTTGGGATGTGTCTTTATTCGCTTCACCTCAAACTAATAAACAATGTCAGTGACCGGGTTTGCTCGCTTGCCGCACCACTTTCCAAAGGTTGTCTATGTGACTTTATTTGATGTTTTCTTAATTTTTACAGGTTATTTTGGAAGATCTCCCAGAAGAATTTGCAGAAGCTCTTCAAGATTACAACGGGCAGGTTACAAAAGTATTCAGTCAGTATCTGGCTACAGTGGCGGCAGAACATGAAAAGGAACGGGGGGAGGAAAACAAACTTCCTTTATCGGGAATTGGTAAGAAAGAAAACTCACTCGCAAGAGTAAAAACTGTCTACAACCGATTGGAGCTGAATTGTACCAAGACGGGTAAAGGTGGTTACCATAGTCTAAATAAATATGTGAATACCAACAAATAAATGTACTTTAAGGTGCAATAGACCAATATCACGCTAGCACGGCACGAAAATATAATTAATTTAATGGGAAAAAGAGTCCAGTATCAAATTCAGAACATCAATATTGGTAAAACTGTAAAGTTTCGTAAAGATTGCTCGTACACTGACAGAGATATGAACTTTTGAAACTTAGTACTCTGGCCTAATTTTTACAAGGAAATGCATGGGAAAAACACGAAAACGAGGCTTGACGGGCAATCTATGCCCGTCCACCATACATTTCTTTGTAAAAATGCTCAGTTTCAAAATTTCATATCTTCTTCAGTTTGCTAGCAATCTTTACAAAACTTTGTAATTTTACTAATATCGATATGCTCAATTTGATGCTGGGCTTTTTCTCCCAATAAACTAAATATATTTTTGTGCCATGCTAGCGTGATATTGGTCTATGTTACCTATTTTTAGAATAAACCAAAAGACATACTTTGCAATTAAAACCTTATTAAACGGTCCAGTTTTGTTTCAATTAAGATGGAAATGAATTACACCTTGGAAAAGTTGACCATTTTGTTTTCGCGAATTCCTAAATTAAACTGATATTCGTTTGGTCTCCCTTAAATGAATCACTTCATATTTTTCTCTCGGTGTTCTAAGAACATTTTTGTGTAAATGGGTAAATGGGCTCACACGTTTCACCTAAAACAGCGAACTCCTCGTGATATTGCCACTTTAAATAAAAGTGTCACTGATCCGATTTTGCATTGCAGAGTTTCCAAATCAAGCGAGCATTAACCTCGTGGATGAACATGGCATCATCAAAACCCTTGGACGATCTGCCATTATCTATTCCGCATGTTCGTCATTCGCAGCATTATCAGGGAATTCAGACTTGCGATTGCATTCTACGGTTCAACCAAAACCAGATGAAGAAGAAGAAATGAATAAAGGAAATACAGAAGACGTAGATTCGAACGCTGCGGAAAATGGTGCCAGGAAAAAGGACGGAAAAAGTAAAGATGAAAAAGACGATGTCCAATTTCATCGTGAGCCCATCAATCATTTGCTAAAGGTGAAAACTGTTTTAGGACGTGTTATATAGCTCCATTAATTTCTGCATTCCCCCTTTCATTTAAATGAGCTAGGTCCGGAGAGAAGTTCTTCTTGGAAAATTTGTTAAAGGTGTGTTACCGTTTATTGTACCCCATAGCACCATTGACGTTTGGTTCAGTGACCGTTTTGGATTTTTTGTTCTTTTTTTTTTTCCATCCGTCCTAGGATCCGGCCGATTCAATCCTCATAAATATCAATAACAAAATCAAAGGGAAAAGGCCAAGAAGGCAAAATCTATACCCCTATTTTTGACAAAAACTGCTCGCAACCGTACTGTTGAATAGACCTTTTTCGCATTCTCAGCATTGAACTGGAACTAGCTTGCTTTGGAGGCCCATGCGGGGGAATATCATTAAAAATATTTGCACGTGAAAAGATTGCTCCGCATGAGCCTCGACTGCAGGCTATTGTAGTTCCAATACTGAGAATACGAATATGGTCTATTCAGCCACCTCCCATCGCACCCCCTAGGGTCCCCTACTGGCTGGGAGTTAAATCACAGACCATTTATACCCTGCATACTTTTTGGTAATAGGGCGCTGCGAGGTAGGTTTCGTCAAGAAATTCCGCCACATACAACATCAACAGAATGTTTACCGTTTACCTTGTGAATCTTTAAAATGTTTCTTTGGCAGAAAAGTGGTGCTGCCATCTAGAAAGGTAACGGCCACAGATGAGCAATTTACTTAGTTTTCATTTCCATGTTTTCACCCAAAAGTATTTGTTTAATTTGTCCAGTTTGGTCTTTGGCACTGTTACAAAGAATAAATGAAATAGTCTGAAATGTAGGTTTAAGTTTATAAGAATCTTTACCATGCAGATTGTTCGCCAAGATGTCTACACAGACATGCACGTGGTTCCCATTCTCCCTCTGAAGAAGCTCGACTCTTTCGGGCGTGTTCGACACTTGAATGCTTATGCTCTGGATTTCTTCAAGCACGGGTCCAAGAAATGCATTGAGAATGAGAACGGGTTTGTAACACAGTTTGCGAATATTCTTTATATTCCATTACACAGAGAAATCTAAAACTATTTCAAGCCCAGCGTGCATAACTCTAGTTATTATTATTTTTTCATCAACAAGAAAGAGATGGGGAGATAGTTCTTGTCAAATGTAAAGTTAAGGTTCAGGATCATTAATATGAATACAAAGAAGAGAAAAGCATTCAGTCCAGTTAACATAATTTTGATTATTTCATTATGATTTACATGCTAGTACTGCGGTTGTATACGAGCTTGTCTCCCTTACCCTCCTTATCATGCCGGTTCTTCTCTTTCCTAAATCTCCCTATATTTCCTGCTCTCTACACCCTCAACTCCAAAATGGATGAAGTCAACTTGTTTCCCGATAATGAAACTTAACGATCTATCTTATGTAATAGTCTAGAGTAGTGATTTTAATCTTCTTATATTTCTCTATTTTATTGTCAAGCGCCTTTGAATATGAGCAAACTTAATTAATTTATTATTTACTTTTTTTATTAAACTCGAGTAAAATATCACTAGTCAGCAGTTGTAAAATCGGCTTTAAAATAAGAAATGAAAAGCTTTGGTTAAGTAAAAATAGAACTAGTTGAAGTATTCAACCAATCTCATGTTTATCTTATAGAATCAGGTCCGGTGAAGTTTTCAATGCGTTGAAGGACTTTTGCCTGACAATTAAATCAATCAGGTATGAAATGTTAAAATTCTCATGATATCCAGTGATGTATTACGATATGTCGGCAAACAAATAAATAAATAAATCCAACATTTACCGAGAAACCCAGACCATTTAAAAATTTTTGAGCGTGAGATGGATTTTTTTTTTCAGATATGAGCTTGAAGTAAAAAATGTCAAGCCAAGTTAAGAAAAACTAAACGGTTCTAAGAAACGTTAGACTATATACGGCCCCTCTTGGCCATGTCGAAGTTCCATATTAAACACGGGGAAGAGTGTTTCATCAGGATATCAAAACACCGAGAAATGGGTTGAAAAAACGAGGTTCAGCCGAGTTTTTTAACCGACTTTGAGGTGTTTGTACACCTGATAAAACACTCTTTCGAGTGTTTGGCATAACTAAAATCGCCAAAATCTATGCTAATTAAGATAGGGTTTCCAAACTACCGGCACGCGTATGATTTTCTTTGTACAAATTTGATTTATTATTAATGAAATTGAGAAATTATTTTTCTTAACACTGTTTTAAATAAACTCGTGCTAGAACAGTTGTGAAAAACCGACACCGATGCTTTCGATATTTTTTATCCCAGGATGGTCCATTATTGTTGAAAGCCCCTTTCCAAGCTTTCAGTTTAATTGCGAAAGTGTCCTCAATAAAAGGTCAAAACAAGACACGTTGACATCCACATCCTTTATTGAAATTCCTTATTTTATCCATTACTGATAATTAACAATTATTTGTCAACGTTGAGTAAAATATCGTGATTCTATTTTAAATTTTCAAAAAACATTGACGTGTTTGTTCTCGATCCTTTATTGTGAGTAATTGTTTCCTTTCTTGTTTTATTTCTAGTTGCTCTTTGGAGGAGTTAGGGCCTGAAACTGACAATGTTGTGCTGGCTTTTAAGCAGCTGGGTGAAGAGTTCGGAGAGAAGTTCAGGAAACAGTACGATTATGACATTTGAACTTTTCTATTCAGGACAAGTAAATTTAGATTATGAACAAGAAACTTAGTTTTTAGGATTGCCTGCGTTGAATTGTTGTACTTTTTTAGGCTATTTATCTATTTATTCATTTCTATGTCAGTTCCGTAAATTTGAAAGTACCGTATTATCTAGTATTAGTTGTTTAAATTCTTAATTTAGTCAGGGCTCTGTTTAAACTACAATTTCTGACAAAACGTTGGAACACTATGTGCTGGATGGTGTGCAAATGGCGGTTCCCTCCCTCCCCACCTTTCAATGTTGCTTTCAATGTTGTTGGAAAAATTAAATAAATACGCGCGTTTATTGTGTCATCCAACATTGGATTAGGGGAAAGGGGAAGGGTGTTCCAACGACTTTTGACAATGATTGTAGCTGTGTATGCTAAATCAGATGCTCCTGAATAAATATTCAACAAAATAAATAAAATAAAAATAAAAACTGGTATCAAAATAACTTGTATTAATCAGAATTAATTTATTCTTTCAAATTATATAAAATAATTTATCACTTTTCGGCTTAAGCCAAATATCATATTACAAAGATCAATAAACTTATGAGACACGAGTGCTTTTCTTGTCAATTAAATTAATAGCAGGATTCAATATTAACTTGTAGTTGAAATAGAGAAGTAAATTCAGATACCATGTACCTCTTCAGAACCTCTAATTTCATTGGACCTGGTTATCGCGCACATGTATTGTTTTCAGGACTAGGGTCCATTGTTCTGTTGTTTGTTCTATTGTTTACTCATCCAATCCTGTGAGGCGTTCCGAGACGTGCGTACCGCCTCCTGAGTAAATTAACACTTTAGACGTTTCGAACGTAAGCTGTAAGTCAAATCACATCGGTACTGGGGTTGGGTTGTACATTTATACAACAACATAACAACTACAACAAATAGCTTTATTATGACCATTAAAGGGACAGTGTGCCGGCGGAAATATCGTGTTTTCATGATTATGGCCAGGAGCTTGCTTTAAGCTTACTTTGTTATCTTCAAATTTGAAGGAACCATCGCCACAAAAGTGATTAGAATGGAGGGTGGGTAGGGGGGAGTAAGAAGAGCTACATGTACAATGTACCATCTTCTGATAACTTTCTGTTAAGGGCCCATTATACTATGTTTTGAGGCCGTTGCTAGGGAAAAATCAGTTTGCTCTAGCTCAGCAAATTTTTGCTTATGTTTGACCAAATTTGAACAGCAACCTTTAAGTACACATGTGGTTCGGGTTGTGACGTCATCAGGCCACGCCCAATGTCACGTGACCCAAAACAGAAAAATGAGCATAACTTCAGAAACTTACAGTTTTATCAAAAAATTTTAGCATCATTCGATTTTATACACCATTTAAAAAAAACGTAAGCATGCGTTTCCTCTAAGGATGAAAAATAAAAATAATATGAGGATAAATGAGTTGTCAAAACCACGTTTTTGCGTGTTAATTTTTTGTGTTTTGATTTTTCACAAAAAGCATGCTTACGTTTCACGAAAAATCTTTTATCTTTCGATTGAATTTTTTAAAAAGAAATTAGCCTCTATTTGCGCCGAGTTAGGTTCGCCTTTGTCTTTACCGGAAGTAGGTGGCCTGTTGTCAGCCTGGTCTTCCTGTGCTATAAATTGGAAACTGCCGAACTCTTGAAGTAAGACCTTCATTTTCTTAGGATTTGTTGAGTATGGTTATCATTTGTGAAGTACGTTTCAACCTTCACTCGAAAAAGTTGCCTTTCTTTGCAGACAGGGAGAAACGAGTCATGCCTGCGTCTGTCAGATCACAAGCCTTCGATCACTTCAGCAGGCATGGGTGAGCAGGAAAATGCCTTCAAATCTAAAACGTCCAAAGCATTGTTCTCACGCATCTGTGAGACGGTTTCTCTTGAATTTGAAGAGCAGTATGGCACTTATATTAAACAGAAAGAAACTTTTCTTTCTCTTTCTTTTTCAAACAACAGTCGACAATCTTAGAAGCAAAAAATATAATTACTAGATATCCTCCATCGACAATTTTTTTTCAATTTAGTTCTTATTATTTTCCCCCTCTAAAATTACAACAAAGCCATTAGAGCAGTCCTATTTGTTTTATCAGAAACTTATTAGTTTTGTGCTTCTGATTTTATCACATGCAATGTTTTTAAGTCATATACAGATCGAAACGGAAAATATGCATTGTTATTTTGTTTTGTTTGCCGAAAATTATGCGCCGTTTAATTTGTTTTATGTGCAAACGCAGGGGCGGTTCCAGGATTTTTCTTAGGAGGGGGTGCACCTCTAAGGAATGACGTAACTGAAGGGTGACGTAAACAAATTTTAAAAGCGAACAACGGAGCAGACTAGGCAGTGGGGGGGGGGGGGGGGGGGCGCACCCCCTGCACCCCCTGCACCCGTCCCCTAGATCCGCCCCTTCAGAAATGAAACAGTTAAGAAGTACTCGATTATCATTAAAGTGGAAGGCAGAATAGGCGAAGTCAAAAGACAAAAGTCCAAGGTTGAAGTCCGTCAATAACAAGAAACCTAGTTATGCAACACCAGCGCCGAATCCATCTGAATCGATGCTTCAATTTGTTTTCATTCACTGAAAATATAAATCTAAAACGTAGACATCTTTTTTCAATAGCTACAACCCACTGTCTTTACTTCTTTTGAAGTTTTTTTTATTTTTTCACTTACGTTTTTGCCTGAAGTTGCATCGTATCAACACACAATGACAATTTATCAGTTAGTAATCCCGCAGTTTATAATCTTCCAAGGACGTAAAAACGTGCGAGAAATAAAACTAATTATTAAAAATTTCCTTCAAACAAATTTGAACTCACTGTACTTTGTTCATTCACACTTCGTTGAAATCTGTACAACTTTGACGGCTTCTAAGTTTATACTAGAAATCAGCCCTGAGACATACGTAAAAACTGTAGCTACGAGAAAAACAAATGCGCTACGCTTCGCGTAGAAATCATTTGTAAAAACTCGAGCACTTTTCTGCAAATGTTAACATCTTACTCACATGTTGGCTCCAGATATATCCTCACTTCTCAGTCCACAATTCCTCGGCAGTTGACCTGGTCAGCATTGACAAAAAGAAACGAGAAAACGGTACGAAGACTGAAGCAGTAGGAATAAACTTTCAGCAAATTCCGATATCTGTGAACTGATCAGTTGAGCGTTCTTACTCATTCAGTTATTTCTACGTTTGAATCAGCTTGAAACCCGTCCAAGACGAATCTTTCCAGAGAAAAAATATCCAGCTTTAAATAAGTTTAAGCACTAACCAAGAATTCAGGAGTTGAACGAGACGAACTTCAAATTTGGCATTGTTTAGGACAGTTTTTAATTTGTACGGGCTCTCGCGCGAAGCTGCCTGTCACTTTCACCGGAAGTAAAATTGTACTTGATTTAGCTCTGCATAGCAACCGCATTGCTTAGCAACGGAATACTATAATGGGCCCTTAAATATCATTTCCAAAGTATTGTAGGGATTTGTTAATTTGGTGGGGGAGGGAGGGGGTAGGGCAGGGTCACACTTATCACCATGTGCATGGTACAGTCAAACCTCTATATATGTTAAGTGGTCACTTGTCAAATCCCAGAAGATAAATCCCTTCCCATACTTACTGTACCTTGACCTCCATTAAGCGGTCAGTTGGGGGGGGAGGCTTGAGGGGATGACTAAGGAGGTCAATGCAATATGTAGCATATTCTGGTTACTTGAGATTCCATCGCCCTACAGCGATCCACGCGCGACAAATTTATAAACCTCGCTTCGCGAGGAATTATTAACAAAAATCATGGCTCACGGCCATCACCGAAATCACATTTTACGACGAAAAAAAGGCCATTTCACATTTCACTGGAAATAAAAAAGGCAAATCACAGTTCACGAAAATACCCTTTACCACCCTCAACACACGACGGTTAATTTTCCTTGCTCTATTTGAACTTGAAAGCCGTCCCTACCAATTCAGCTCTCGAACAATTCCAGTAACATTAGGCAAATTAAACAATTTGGAACAACTTCAAAGTAGTTTAAATGAGCATTTTTTTTTTCAATGACGTTTTCTTTCGCGTTGACGTCGTGGTTGCTAAAGCTCCCTATAAAAGTGACAGAGGCGTGACAAAAAAACTGTGACAGGTCAGGTGACAGGTGATCGATGTTCCAATTCTCGGAAATCTTGTCGCTTTCTTGGAAAGGAAAACATTTGTGTTTCCTTATTCCTGTGGTCATTGTTCGCGTATTGTCGGTCAAAGAAGTTTAATGCTTATAGTTCTGGATAGTTTTGCCTTTGCTAAGTGAAAGCCGAAGTTAAAGGGAAGCTGGCCGACAGGAAATCAGTGCCTCTTTCAGGTAAATTTTACATGTAAAAGCCGTTGATAAGAAGAATATTTAATATTTTGCTTTCTATATCGGGTGGATTTTGTTCATTTTAAATGTATGGTGGTCGGATTCATCGATATGCGATGTTATAAAACTGTGAACAATGCTAAAGAGTGTTTTTACACGGCTTTAAACGTTTTCACTGTCTCTGACTGTCTGTAAATTCGGTCTTGAGCGCCTGAGATGGGATTTATTGCGTCGACGAAGGAGACGCTTCCTAATCTTGTCGGCTAGGCGAAACGAATCGAGAAAAGTGTCGGTACCAAATCTGCGCCATCTTGAAACGTCACAATGGTATCCAGCATGCTTAGCGCGTCGTCTAGGCGGAACTAATCGAGAAAAGTGTCGGTACCAAATCTTCGCCATCTTGATTAAACATATGCTGAATGCAACTTCCAGACATTGAGATATCTACATTTATTTAGTCGGTAAAATCCTTGCGGATATCACACCAAGTACTAAGGCGTATCATTTCAGAATCGGAGAAATATAAACCGAATTAAATGAAATCAAGACAAATATACTATTTATGTCGGAAAAATCTGAGACCTTTCAGAGTACACAGCACGGCAAAGGAGGCCCTTCAGCACGGCAGAATTGAAGGATTTTGCTCGATTCCACGGCGATAGCGTGAATTTGTTTGACGTAATGGCCCGACGTTTTTGCCTGCGTGACATATCTCGTTACATAGCCCCTTTCAACAGTGGCTGAAACTGAGGTACTACGTAGGTCAAGACGAGCTGCTACGGTATAAGGAGACGCACTATAATCTATGATTACTACTAGACGTCTAGTTTATAAATGGTAATAATAACAAAAATTCGGAACTTAATCGCTTAATGTTTTTCGAAATAAAAATCAAACTGCTGTTAGTAGATAATCAAGGAATGTTTCACTCAGTAACACGCTTTCTAATTATTCCTTATTTAGTTGTTTTTAAATTTATTTTTAATTTTGAAAGGTGTTTTATTGTCTGAGTCAAGTCTAGCTATGAGCTAGTATTTAAGCTAGTATAAATGATATTTTAGCGAAATAATATACAACATTTGTACATCTTCCCAGTTTTCGCAGTGAGTACATAAAGAAGAAGTTTGAAATTCATAATTCAGTGACAAAGTACACTCTTTAGAGGATTACCTCGTGCTTAATAATATCGTTTGCTTAACCCAAAAATGCTTTGTTATTAAACACCTGTTGATTTCATATCACATGATCCTGGCAAGACTCAGCCAAAGGTTGCACATAAATTAATTAAAAAAATGAGAACTAATTATCAAGAAAAAATGCTCAACTGCATTACACAACTTTTTCCTGCATGATTTAAATTGTTAATATTATTATATGACAGTAATCTTTTTCTTAACCCTATTCGGCCTGGGGGGGGGGGGGGGGGGGGGGGCACAAAGTGCCCGCGCTAACTTTCAACATTCATAACTTCCTTAACCCATTGACACCTGAGGATTTTTACGTTTTTGAGTGATTTTCTGCATACACACGCCCCATAGGATTTCGTGACTTCATATTTGGAGTTACCATTGAAAGTGCTGCTGTTCTAAAACACTGAAGGCTCGAGTTTACTGGAAACGTCATTGTGACGATCTCATTTTGCTTGGTTGATTTGCAATAAAGGGTCCAATTAATATGAATTATCTACGATTTTTGGTAAGTGCACAGCCATTTTTCATCTTTAGTAGCTGCCTGATGAGCATCATTAAGCTTGGAGGTAGTTCAGAGTCCACTTCTCAATGAAGCGAGTTAGGTGTTGTACTTCGTTTACGAATTTGGCTCGTTGCTCGTTGAACTGGAAAAATGGCCGCCTGGAAACGAAGTAGCTTTGGGACTCGACTCTGGATGAATTTCTCGACCTACCGCGGCATATTTTGGAAGTTGCGACCACAGGAGAACACAACAAGCGCGAAATTTCGACGGTGGGTCAGAGTGGCTGTGGACTTAGTATATATATGAAAATTGTGGAGGACGGAATGGACGCTGTCGAAAAATCTGTTTATTTCCCAGCATGCAGTGCGGTGGTGATGTTGAAAATCGAGGCAAGGTGAGTATGCACTAGTATAAGAAGCTGTAGCTAGGCCCGAGCAACGAATAAGAGCAAAAAAATTCACTGCTAAGCTATTTTGCTGTAAATGTTGACTTTTGGGTTTGCCACGATGATTTGAATAAAAAAAACTAAAGGCAAAAACGTGATTTTTGTTGTTGAGTGAGCTTACATGAAGTGTAATCTCACTCTATGTCATGGGAAGTGTCCGTAAGTCCGTGGTAGTCTAATCTTCGGGTTTTCTTCGGTATCACGGCGCCTGGTCTCGAACAGATATTGTTTATTTCCGTACGAACGGTGAGAGCACGAACACGCAAATATGAACGAGGTTGAACACGAAGTGCTGCGAACTGATCCCGGATCATCCCGGATAACGAACGACGTATTTTCGATACGTGGAAGCAACCACGTTTTTTCGCCGTTGGAGAAAGAGAGGTAAGAGACTCAAAATTTACGATGTTTTCGTGTTATATTGCACCAGTAATCAGGCACAGCATTCAAGCAATGTGTCTATTGTTTTCACGTAAAGAGTTTTTCAGATGTTTTGAAGGTGTAGACAAAATCTTCGCCAACAAAAGGTTCCCTAAATCACCGAGATGTAGTTTTAAAGACAGCTGTGATGGCCGCCGAGTGAATTGTGCAGTCCAGCATTGCGAATTGCTCCAATTTTGTACAACATCTGGCAATCCATAACCCTGTCTCAGGGTCATATAATTCCCTTCTGGGAACAAAATATTTCCTTCGGGAAACGATGAATTCTCTTCGGAGAAGTCTTTAGAGACACAAATCTGGGTTAAGTGCAGTTACACTAAAACGTTGAAAAGTTATTGTTTGAAAACGTTGATGTTACTAAGTTTAAAATGTAAGTTAACTATACTTGTTACAGCTACCTACATTCCAAAAAAAACTTGAGAATAAATGTTAATGTTTTACTGTTATTGTTGGCAATGCTGATACTGTATGCAAACAGCTACATGCTAATTAAGCACCAACCAGGGCTCAATTTCATAAAACTTTTACAGCTGTAATTTACAAGTGTAGTTATTGTTTCAGACCTCTGAAACAATTAGCTACAAGCGTAAAAGTTTTATTAAATTGATCTTTAAATTTATATATTTTGATTAAAAGATAACATTGCCTGCCTTGAGTAAAATGGTGTCAATCTTTACTGTCAGTATGGGGTTTGACCACTCCTTACATGTGAAACCCGACCACGTTTGTTTGTCAGACACTGTTTCAAATACTATATAACACCTATTTCAAATAAGCATGCATGCACCCATCCTTGTGTAAATCCATGTGCGGTAGATCTAGAATTTTGTTCATGTTCACAGTTACAGTACTTCCTCTATTAAGTGGTCATTTCTCAAAAACCCAAAATATGTATTCACCAGTCCTTTACTGGAAATGGTTCTCAAGGTCCTAAAGGTTTCAGCTTAACAGAGGGACTGCTGTATATGATTTACATTTTTTTTCAGAAATTTGCTAATATGATAACTTTGATGATGACAATGATGATAACTCGGTCCTTGTAGTGACTTTACATAGCGTGACAAAAACGATATCAAATTAACGAACGATCTTCCAGTCCAACAAAACAAAAAATCATCCTCGACAAACCAAGATACTTTTCCAATTTTCAAGCTCTTGAGACGTTAAGTTGCAAGCCACAATGGTGCTTGGTAGACATGTGTTCTTATCACATCTCTTGGACTTGGAACACTAGCTTGCACCAGTTATACAGTCAATGAACCATTTTTTAAGTTGTGCTTACATACCTGTGACAGTACCACATTATATTGTCAAATAGTTTTTATAAAAAATCAGAGGCACTGACAGCCTATGGTGTATTTCTCATTTAGCTTAATATCTTTGACAGTAACATTTTCGACATCACAAATTCCGTCTCTAGATATTTCCGTGCAAATTTTCATCGTAAGCTCACTCATGTACGCATCGCGGACATATTTTTTCTATGACGTTAAAAACGGTAATTTTTGTTATTGTCCAAATTCAAACGCTGATATTCTGCAAAAATCGCTGACTTTTTTGTGTTTATTGGGTATCTCAATTTGAAAGACTTTCTAGTCAATGCTCACAACTGCTAGTTAAGGCAATGTTCGCACGATTGAGAAAGTTACAATTTTTTAAAGCAGTGGAGTCTTGTACGGGCGGTTACGGGCGGTTCAGGTGTCAATGGGTTAATATCTATTCAAACGCCATCAAACTTTGTTACTTTTTCTTAAAATTTATCTGGCAACAATTTCATATGACAATTTTTTGATCACGTGACTTGATGTTTCCATGGCAACAAGAATTTGACAGCCATGTTTTTTGAAATTTGCATATTTATACCTTTGAATGAAGAAAAACAATGTTTATTGGTATAACTTTTGTATTTTTATGTCATTTTGTGTTAATTTGGATGGTTTTTAAGAGGTTTTAATAAATTTCAGAAATCCAAGATGGTGGCCGTATAACTAATTACCTAGTAACTACGTCATATGACATCATCGTTCCATTGTGCGGACCGCAAAGGAGACAGTTTTGGACGTACTATGTACACTCTAGGTTTCATTGTCAATAGCCTTAATGTTCTTGAAGTTACGAAGGGCACAATGTGCCGCCCCCCCCCCCCCCCCCCCCCTCCCCCCAGGCTCAGGAACTCAAAAAAAGCCCAGGCTCATGAATAGGGTTATTAGTGCATGGTCATAAGAGTTTAATAATTATTCAGGCATGTCATTAATTGCACTTCAAAATGCTATATCAAATAATAAAATGCAGTATTCTTGGTTTTCACTTACGTCATATCAAAATTCAGAAGCATGCATTAAACAATAGATTTCGATTCCAAAATGTTTATGGAATTGTAGAGAGTTTAAAACTACACATCTTGGCCAAATGGTGAAGCGCAAAAGCATTTCGTTCAAGAGTTACAGGTGAATGAGTATTAGACATTTTTAGTAAGAAATGTATGGAGCGGCCATCTTGGTGCCCAACTTAATGGGCACCAACATGGCGGCCAAAAATTCAGTCTTAATTACACCAAAAATCTCATTGCAAAATATTGTATTCACTATAAGTGCCATTTAATCGGCTTATAAACATCTATAATACAAAAATAACTTTCAATTTGTTCAATTTTGTTTATTTTCACGGCTTATCTGAAATAGCGTGACGAATTGCGTGACACATTTAAAACCTTTATAAATCGGAAGCAAAACATAGTTAAAACCTGAAACTTTTTGTGAAAGATTTTTACACTGGTATCCACAATACCTGCATGTTAGAAACAGCTTTGGGAATATTTTAGATTTTTGAATTTTTATGACGTCATGCCATCTCATTTACTTTATAATAATGTTGTCTCAAACACGCGCAATGACGGTCATTGGATCACTATAGGAAAAAGTAATATGGGCTTAAATAAAATATTAAAATTTATTAGTCGGGATCCCGGGTGGGATCCCGGGTGGAACACGCAGAGGTGGGATTTTGGAACAGGATCCGGTTGGGATCCCAGACAGCATCCTGGATGGGATCATGCTGGAATAACGGGAAATTTGTCATTATTGTTGATCACCTAGTAAGGTGGGATCTGGGGGCCGGATTCATGAAACCCTCCCAAGTTAAGACTTATCCTAAGTATAATTGTTTCCTAACAATAGTCTGTTGTCATTCCAACAATAGGCTATTGTTAAGAAACATTATACTTAAGATATGTCTTCACTTAGGAGGGCTTCGTAAATCCGGCCCCTGGGTGGCAGATCCCACCTGAGGATCCCTGGTCAGATCTGCAGTAATAATCATATTGAGCTTAAATGAACACCTATAATTGCAAAGGAACCTGCAAGTTTCTGACCAGATGCAATCTATTAGATCAAAAAGACAAATGGAAATAGTTTATTTTGTTAACTCAGGTAAATTAAATTAACAATAAAATTATACCTGACATATTGCAAATATCTTAATGTGTTATATTTCAGAAAAATCACAGGGAATTAAAATTATGATAAACTACCAAATATAATGACTTAAAATAAAATTGTTTAAGTTTTTTTTTAAGTTTATAAGTATAAGTTTTGGCATTTGTCGGCAATTTTTTGCTGGATGTACACTAATAACGGGTCTTTCCTCCAGGTCCTCATGCAGTCCACTCAAAATAGGTGGCCAAATGAGCTGAAAAAGAAAAGTAATAATTATTGTACAATCCCATATAAGAATGCAAAATAATTGATATTATTTTTTATTGCAGTAAAAAAAACTGTTAAAGTTAATTAGGATGGAGGAAAAAACTGAAAGTATATTTATATATACTGCTGCCTGGGGTGAATACAACAATGACAGCATTATATGATTCCTAAAACAATTTATTAGTCCACGGTAACAAAAAATCAACAAACAATTGAGCAAATTAACAATGAAATGCAATCTTAAGTTGAGAACAGCTTACACTGAATTACACCTGCAGAGGATATTCTTATCCAGTTAACCTTTTTTCCATTTATAAGTCCAGAAATGTTGGACTCATGCCAGCCTGCAGGCCTAAAGGGACCATCAGGATGTATAGAAGATTAAAGGCTAGGGATTTGGGTACACCCCTAGCCTGCTCTTCATCTGCCCTTCTGATGTCATCTGCAGATGCCAGCACTCCAATTAAGCTTCCTGTGCCCAGCCTAAAAATAGAAATATAATATCAATCAGAGACTACATGTAATGAGGAGCATAATGGTACAAGACATCTTAGATATTAAATGTCATGCAATTAGATTTTGCCAGATACCCTCACATTACAATGAGTGGTAAAGATTCACGAGCTTCTATTTAGTAGTAGCGTCAAGGGCAGAAAAACACTCTGAGGATATAAAGTTTCAATCAACGGTAACGAAATTGAGCAAGTTAATACGTCTGAAAAATTGCTCGGAGTCAAAATAGATAATCAGCTAAATTTTACTGAGCAAAACTTGTCACAAAGAATTGGTGTGCTCAAGAAGATCAAGCGAAATTTGCCCCTGCAGGAGCGTAAACTATATTATAACACACTTATCAAGCCTATTATGCTATACGGATCGTGTACATGTATCTGGAGCTCGGCAATGGCTATAAGAACATCGAACGGGTATATAAACTACAAAAACGAGCAGCTCGTGTCATTCTGGATGCGGACACGAGAGAAAGGCAGGAGTGCGATGCTTTTTAAACGGCTTATTTATTGGCTGCCGCTTTTATAGGGATGAAATAAATGTTCAGAAGTGTAGTCTAATTTTTAGGTGTATTATAGACGACTGTAACTGTCCAAGCTACATGTACAGAACGCAGTTGTTAGCTAGAAATTCAGATCTGCATAGCAGGATAGCAGGAAGTCGCCATGGAAAATACAATTTATTGTGTCCTCGTTACAACAGGGAAATGGAAGGGGGAAGACTTTCCAAGTTAGCGGAATAAAGCTATGGAACAGTATTCCTATAGATATACGGAAAAAAGACACTTACTGTTTCTTTTAAGTCTGCCTTAAAAAAACATATTTTTTAGCCTAGTCTTTTCCAATTTTTAACATAATTTTGATTTAATTTTAATTTTTAATCAAGTTGTTATTTTATTTTGAAATCATGTACATAATTTTTCATCTTTTAAGAACATAGGACTATATTTTTACATGTAAAATATTGTAATTTTAAAAGAATGTCCATTTTAAAACTGTCTTACTTACTATGAGCGAGTCGTTAATGCACTGCGCTGGTTTCGTGTAAGACTTATTGAATCGAAATTATTTCTTTAGCTGTTCTATGAGTTTAGGAATGTTATTGAGCGTTAACTGTATATGCTGTGTAATGTATAGACATGTTGAGTCCCAGTGACCTAAATCCCATTTTTTTCCAGTCCAAAAATCGGCAAATCCCAGTTCCCATTCTACCCCTTCAGGACCCTCATTGTGATCATTTTGTTGGGATGGATGAAACGGAGACTTTAAAAAACGATTGACGGATGATGTCGATCCAGTCCACATCGCATAAAGCTAGTACCTCTTCGATATTACACAACGTTCCGCTCTGAAATAAGTTGTTTATTATTGATTCGCCTTTCCCAAATCTAGGCTTTTGACAGTGTTCCCCTCTAAAATAATATGTCGCATAAGACATAACATGATCAGAGGGCAGAGACCTGCAACCGGGGCTCTAATTTCGTGCAAAATGGAAAATGGAAATGCGAATTCAAACACGTAAGAGTAAATACTATCGGAACACTTTGCACTTGTGAACCTTCCTTTTAAGGATTTTTCAAGTAATAAATGTAAATATGAGATGTAGAAGGTCTGATCGTACACGTTCAAATCTCTAAAGACATTGTCATACTTCGCCGATTAGAGCCTGCGCTCATTAGCTCTATTTTCGTTTTGCCTTGTAACATTCCCACTGGAAATGCGACCCGGACTAATTTTAATTTTTTTTTAATTTTTTAATGTTTTTTTATTTTGAATGTTTTTTTAATTTTGGGTCCATGGGAATTAATATCACAATGGAAGTGACTGTGTTTATAATTATATATTATTTTTTGGATTCAGGATGGCTGAAGGAGGGCAGGATTACCCTTCTGATAACGATTCTGATGTTTCCCTCAGTGTTGAGTCGGATACTGGCGAAGTTTCAGACAACGGTAAGCAACTGTTTAATAACTTACTTGTTCAGTTAAAAAGAAAAGATCTTAAAGTTATACTCATCCATAATGGAGTGTGAATAAGTACTATTTACAATATGAGTGGCGATGTTGTATCGGATTTACAATCTCGAGCCGAAGGCGAGAGATTGTGAATCCGATACAACATTGCCACGAATATTGTAAAGTACTTATGATATTCTACACTCCATTGTTATGCAAACATTTTCTATTGTTTCTGAAAACCGACGTGGATAAGGTTATGTAACACACTGTTAATGAACAAGCTTTTTCTTTTTTAAACAACACCAACGTGGATTTGGTTATGTAACACACTGTTAATGATCAAGCTTTTGTTTTTTTAAACAACACCAACGTGGATAAGGTTATGTAACACTCTGTTCCTGAATAACCTTTTCTTTTTTAAACAATAGTGTTTTGTGGGCGAAAAATCGAGACAAATTTGAATATTCACTTCGGTATAGCTGCTCAGCCAGAGGAGTCGTAACAAGCATGGCTCGTCAGTTAAGGAAACCTAAAAGTCCTAAAGAGGAGGAATCTTGGTTGAAAGAAACTGTTCCTCGTAATACTAGGAACAGCACTAAATGGAGTGTTAAAATATTTGAAGAGTGGCAGAATACTCGTAAAAATAAAGTAGCCAAAAACGAGTCGGTTGGATTTCCCTGTAATCTGGAAGAGATCCAAGATGTAACGGTTCCAATAAAGCAGTTCAGTCAAAAAATTAAATGTGGATTTTAATTGCGAGCTGTTCTGCATCGTTCATACAGAAAAATCTATTAGTATTCTGTTTAGAGTGATTTTCGTAAGACCGCGAAACAGTTACTAAGTTAATAGGCACTAGTAGACACTATTAGACACTAATTCCATTGTTTTCTTTTGTTTAGTTTTAGCTTATTTTGGCTAATTTTGATTAATTGCTAGATACTGTTTCATGGTCGTACGAAAATCACTCTATACAGAATACCAATAGATCTATTAGTATTCTGTATATATACAGAATACTAATTAAGGTCATTATTTATTGTATTAATTCATCAACCCCAACATTTCCCTGCTGACTATTCAAACCCTCCCCGTGCTTTCAACTACTTGGGATTATTATCGGGTATACAAGTATGTTCACGTGAACTTAATGCTGCGCAGAGATTGGACAGAAACCTTATGAATTATTAATGAATATTATAAGTCTATTTCTTTTCAGCCTTGTTGCTGCAATGTACTGTACTGATCAAACCTTAACACGGCGGGCCAGTGTAGCTGCAATTGTTGTTATCACTATCTTCAATCCCCTACCCCCTTTAATAATCATTTTCGGTGGAAAGCTGTTCGGAAGGCCTTGGTCATCTTAAAAATCGTAATAAATAAGATTAAAAACTGAGTTTTCTTAAGTACCTTATTCTCACTAAATTTCGCGATTTTCGCGTTTTCGAAAAAATCGCGAAAATTAGTACTCGCAAAAAAAAGAGCGCGAAATTAAAATCGCGAAATTTAATACCATAATATTATACTGTATCAGAAAACAATGCATAAATTATTAAGGTTGAGGAGATCTCGGCGCTTTCACTCAGGAACCTCAACGTTGACGACGCCACCTCGTAAAAGTAGAAAGCGCATAACTCTTGATATTTCTATATAGCTATTTTGTGGACATTCTTTTAGGGCTTGGGAGATTAAAGAAATGGAAAAATCGCGAAATTAAATACACTTTTGTTTACTTTTTTCCTGGAATCGCGAAAATTCATACTGGCGAAATACAGCTCCCGAAGACGATTGAGGATTCTCGAAACCTCTCACCTGGTCATCTAGCCAAACGACTACAGCTCGATTACAGCATTTCGTTTGAGGAAAACACTGATAAATTAATTTTTTTCCTATAGATATAGATGAATTTGAGGATAATCCTCAATTTAAAGATGATGAAGGCAATTCCGATGACGAGGATGAAATTTTACAGGGGATGGTTTCAGAATCATCCGAAGACAGTAAGTGGATCGATTTACAACCCCTTATTACAGTGTTAATACTTTTCCAAAAACCTGCATTATCATGTCAGAAAGGTGGGGAGCACTTGACATTTCTTTATTTTTTTAGGCGTTTTTCTTTATCTCAGCAATCCCATCCCCTAGTCAGTGTTGAACATTTAGAAATGCCGCATAGCGGTTGTTGTTAATGTTCTTCAACATGAAAGTCGGATGGTAGGTGAGAACAAGTGAGATTATCTCTATAACGAGAATTTGGTTTCATCGACTGAGTCGATAAGGTAAATTAGCCACAGTAAAAAGATTTGAGAAAGCTGACGTTTCGAGCGCTGGCCCTTCGTCGGAGCGAATCCATAACGGTTTCTACTATAAAGAACTGTTGCAAATTAATTTTTTGGCTATGATCGCAGTTATACCTCGTATTATTTTTTTTTTAGCTGCAGACACCGAGGAGTCAGCGAAAACTAGCGATCAAACAGATGACAAGCCTCGGAAACCACCGTTTAATTTTTCCAAGTTCATGTATTTCATCAATGAGTACTTCTACGGACGCAAAGTAACTCCACTGTAAGTATAAAGTGTATTATCCAAATACAAATACATGCAGCTGACGCCAAGCGCGCGAAAACGTCCCGATTGGTCTTGGGTTTCTTCTGACTGGTTGAGAAAGTGACGCGAGATGTTGTGGCCAATCACAAAGCGTAGCAATGCAAAACCTCCAAAGCAATGGCTAAATTACTTTGGATACTTAATTGAAAACCGCTCTGTGCAAATGTAGCAATTATATGGAATTTTATAAAATCATTAAATCTCAAGAAAATCATTGACGTAATCGACTAAAAGCAATTAAAGGATTTCATGGCATGAAATACTTCAGTTATTTTATGACGCTATAAGTAAAAAACAAACTTATCACCAGAACGAGGCTACGCATCGAGCACATCTATCATGTGTCCCCTTTGACTAAACTCCTATGGTGTTACTTTCAAGTGATGCTTATCTGTGGTGCTGGTTGTTATTCGATATTTTGCAAAACGAAATTCGGAAGTTTATATTGTGTTTATTTCATACGTCGAACATAACAGCCAAACAAACAAACCTATCCGAGGAGTTTTGCTTTTGTTAAAGGCTGGTTTTCACTAACGACGGGGTCGGAGTCGGAGTTGTGATCAGAAGCGCAGAGGGATACGATCTAGGAAAATTCAAACCGACGGAATCGCAAGAAGATTACGGAGTCATAAGCGAAATCGGAAAAAAATGGAACCGTTCTAATTCTTCCGACTCCGATTCCGTTGAGCTTATGACTCGGCTTACGACTCCGATTTTCGATTTTCACTAGGTTGGAAGCGCTCTTACGACTACGACTTTTGACATGGAAATAGATTTAATCAGGAACACCCAACCAATCTTTTGGGCGGAAAGCTTTCGGAACTGAATACAATACAATACAATTTTATTTTACTCATAACAATAGATATATACATTTTTCAAGAACACACTAAATCTTAAAAATTTGTAACAAATTATATTAAAAACTAGCGTTTTCTTAAGCATTTAATGTCGCCTCAAACTTTCGTAACGTCGGAAAATTTAACGCCTTTTAATGTTTTTTGGGGGGATAAAAAGTGGCATTTGGGATACGAATCAGTAAGGTCAGCTTTAGGATTTTAAGAAAGGCTGTAAAGCAGCTGGTAAATTTGGGGGAGAAGATTCCTTTCCCAAAAATGTTCTGCTTCTGAAAAATTCAGGTAAAAGAACCAAAAAGCTCAGGCTGTATTAGCTTTCGCATAGTTTCCTTTAAAGGCACTAAAACGATATTTGGAAAAACAGCACAGCACCATTCCAAGTTTTTTCCTAAACATTCCTCGTTTGGTGTTCCCGATTTAATATGATGACAGAAAGCGTATTTGTATTATTTTCCCTTGGCTACGCTTCGGAGTTTTCACAAATGCAGCCCGCAACCAGCAATTATATTTTTGTTTCCTCTGAAGCATAGCATAAATTCTGAACTTAAACTTTGTTTCGTCATTTGTAGGCTTGTAAACATCATGACGGACTTTGTGGACGCGGAGATTTTCTTAATCGATGGTGACTCTTTGCTTCTTGAACTTCTGGGAGAGAGGAGCCTGGACTGGAATCATGGCGGACAGTTTCTTCATCTGACATATCTACTGGAACGATTTTTACAATACTTTACAGATAAAGGTTAGTCCTGTTACATAATAGCTTAAATTAAAAATTAAAAGAAGGATGTCTGGCTATGTTATGGTAATGGTACGGTTTCATGTTCAATTTATGATTTCAGTTGCACAAGTTAGTTTTTCAAAAAACTCAAATTGCACGAACCGCTTCGGCTAGAAACGCAAAGGTTCGTTTGCACCTAAAATTCTGAAAGACCATTTCAATAGGATTTAATTTACAAGACCTTCTATATTTAGCTGTTAATTTAGTAGTGTACAATTGTAAGTTATTGTTGTTTTGTGTTTTTTTTTTAGTTTTTTGGCAAGTGGGGTTAAGTAATTCGTAATTGTTGTATTTATTATTAAGTGTGAAAAACTAATAAAATTTAATTAATTACAAAAAAAAAGATTTGTTATTAACACTGGTGTTACGCTTGAGCTGTACTGCTCTTAGCCAAAATGCAATCAGTACTGAGTGCAATTATTTTTAATTTACGCGTTTTTAAAGTCTAGTGAACGTCAACCGAGTTCTTGTGGTGATTTATTCTTCGATTGTTGCTATAGATGAGTAGGAGGCAGCACGATTCTTCTGCAGACTCTGCATGGGGAGGAGGCCCGGGAAGAGAGGCGCTGTTTTCTCTAGCCCCTATTTTCCTGATGGATAGCTGCTATGTTGTTATAGTTATCAAAAGTCTTTCCTCGCTATCACAGCTGTCGTCAGCGTGTTTTCCCGATATCACTGAAAACTCCCTATGAGGTATTGTCGATGTTGCAGCTTCCCAATTGGCTTTCAGGGTTTCTAGTGTCAGGGATACGTAAAAATCTTTGTGAAGCCGTTTTAGACAGTTTATTTAAATACGTGACATTTAGTTGTATGCACTTGTTAAATAAAACTAGAATATGGCCCTTCTGGTGAAAGGTTGTTGTTTGCTAAAAAACTTTTCTCGACAGCTGAGGTAAGAGTTCCCTCGCGGCCATTTTTGCACTTGTGCACATGATAATTCCCTTCATTCAGGAAGAGGTTTAAAGGTTAAATTAAGGATTGCTCTGCTTGAAATAGTATTTTACACCATATTTATCTAACGCGGTATTTCAAAATTAGGTGGCGTTTTCCACATCGTCTTCTTTAAAGACATGGAGATTATCTGGGCCAGTCAGCCATCCATGCTGTTAGCTCGCCAAGCCCTTATTCTGCACCTAAAATACAACACAAGTTTCACCGTTGTCACTTCAATCGACAATTTCTGGGGGAAGCAATGGAGAAATTATGTTGATGACAAAATCCCCGCATTTCTGCTGATGACAGACGCAGAAAACATTCCGTGGGAAACCACTCCGGTGAAAGAGCGAGAATTGGAGTTTTTCTTCAGAAGTCTTTTGTGTCATAGTCTTGGGCAGGGGTTGAATTGTGTGTTTATTTCCTGTATTGAGATGACTGCAACGAAAGTGATGGGATTCTACACGGAGTCTTTCGCAGAGCATAAAGGATTTTTCAGAAAAGTAAGTGACACATAATTTCTCTGGAACAACTATTATTCACTCCAACAACACGCTTACAGGAGTTCCCAATCCATTTCCAAGTAGGAGCTGCTCAAGCAGTCAATTAATCAATCAATGCATGACCGCCGGACAGTGAGGCTGTCATGGCTTCAATCAGACAAGCGACTTGTTGTGGCTTAAGGATTATCGACATGGAGCCACATGAGTAGTTATCAGAAGCCCAAGAGGACTATTAGAGTTGTGGATTCTATTTATATCTATTCCCAAAGAATGGCACGAGTACTTCAAAAGTACTCGTACGAGAAATCTGAGATCCTTCGTGTTGCTTACCAACCTGCCTGCCAAAAAACAAAAGCGGGATAAATCCATTTTTGGAGGCGGAATTCCAGCCGCCAACAGTACTGGTATGTTGAATTTGAACTCAGGACTATCGTTTTATTTTGCTAGGTTAAGGAGCTGGAAAGGAGAACTTGGAACGTTGTGATGGGACGTTCGTGCGAGGAGGCGTCTTTGGAGGAACATGGGGCTTCAGTACAGGTGTGAATTACTGACTAACGACCCACTTATCGTGATGATTCAATTTAGCGCCCTCTTCTCAATAAGCGCCCCCCTCCTTTTGAGTGTCGCGGTTTTGTTAATAAGCGCCCCTTTCTTTCTTGACCGCCCGTCACTAATGATCAAATTTGATGAACTGTAATCTACTTCCATCCTTGCAATCCTGCACTTTTTCTCCAAACTACTACTTCTGTTTTGCTCTATAGAATCGTTTTATCCAATTTAGTTGTATATTTAATTTGGTGGCATTTAGAATTGGAAATTAACCCAACAATCTCTGAAAGGAGACTCTTCACAAGCTATGTATAATCTGATGGATAACTTGGTTGTTTTGTTTTTAGATTAACTTAAAAGAAAAAGTGAAAACTGCTTTTCAATCTCCGCCACCAGGGGGCTGCCGTGAGCTGGTTACACTTCTCGCTTGTGAAATGATCCTATGTAAATTGCTCAACGACCCTAACGTCGGCAAGGTAACGTGAATTGGTATTGATTGGGTCTAATGTCAAACACTATCGATCTTAAATGATTTAAACGACAGAAAATAATATGAAGTATAAGATCACACAAATTCTTGCTTTTGTCACTTATAACAGTCTTATAAATATTTCTGTACATTTGGGTGTCAAAATTGAAAAACAAAACGGGTTCAAGACGTTATTAAACAGAATAGCATGAGGGAAGATGCAAGCTAAATGCTGTGAAACGGATGATCATTTATATTTTATTTTGTGTGGTAGGAAACAATGAAAGCTACAGAAGACAGAATCAAGCTTTTCCTGCTTCACTTGGTACTACTTGAGAGACTGCCTCTGAAGTACAGAGCGCACACCATAAAAGCTGATCACTTGTTGAATCGATTCTACAAAGCGAAGGATGGTCAAGTTTACCCCTTCGACGAGGTCAGTGCGAACAAAATTTCAAGGTCGAGTCTCTGCTATATATATAGTTACGGATACAGGCCGGATCTAATGTTTTAACAGTTTAGTTATATGTGCGAGTACTTGTTTCATATAAAACAGCAGGCAGGGGGCTAGTCCGTAACCTTGTTATGGGGTGTGAATTGCGACACATAATTATTTGTTATATATAGTCAATGCGATAGTATCGATGCCAATAGCCTCAAAAATATTTTCTACCTTAGGTAGGAACAAGTAGTTACTTTGTACCTTTCCCACGTTAACCTCTTAAAATTGCTCAAAATGTCAGCTTTCCCTTTACGGTGACCAATTTACCTTTGTAAGTAACTCAGTTGATGCAATCAAACTATCGTGCTTCATTTCCTCATCGGTCGACGAACCACCACAGTTTCTTTCGAAACTAAATGGGTTTTTTTAATGATGGCATGAAACAACTACCAACACGAATTAACTCG
The DNA here is from genome assembly GCA_024195265.1 of Dendrophyllia cribrosa. NCBI lineage: Eukaryota > Metazoa > Cnidaria > Anthozoa > Scleractinia > Dendrophylliidae > Dendrophyllia > Dendrophyllia cribrosa. Next base: position 1,660,524 of record JAJLRJ010000008.1, on the reverse strand, counting down.
TGAATATGCGAAGCGTTGAACGAGTTATAGCAGGCGGGGACAAATATGCAAATTTTCACTCCTTCCTGCGTTCCTGCCTTCCTTCCTTCCTTCCATTCATCGGCTGTAAAGTTTCTTGGTAATTCCGCTGATCAGTGAATAAGGCTTGTGCATATATTTTGCCTGTTCCAAATCTGATAGATAATGGTCACGTGCCTTACACATGGAAACGACGTTGGAGGGAGGGCAGGAGCGGGAAGTTGGACGCAGAGGGTGGAGGGGAGGGGGGTCGGTGAAGCAAAACGCATAGGAGAGGGGAGGGGGGTCGGTGAAGCAAAACGCATAGGAGAGGGGAGGGTCCGAAGGTTGTTTGGTATTCGCAAGTTGGCTCGTAGGAGCCTTTGATTAAAAATTATAATTTATAGTCGCTAACTGCATGCATGGCTGGCACAACAACACACCAGGTTCTTTGAAATCTAACTCAACAATTTACGATCTCTACAAAGACATTTTTTCTACTTTTCTTTTCACTAACAGATACAAAGATGTTTGTGGGAGATTTTAAAGATGATACAGGATGAGTATCCCACCATGATGGCTACCGGCCATTTACTAGACATGACTTCAGTGGCTGATCTGATGGACGGTCGACTTGTCCATACTCTCTTCTGCCTGGCCTTGTCGTTGGAAGGGACAGAAGGTTTCAAATAATATAGTCATCGTTACTTATTTTAATTCTTCAAGTTCTTTCTCATCCCTGCCTGTCTCCTTTACTTAATTTATTAATTTGTAATTAATCTCAGCCCTTAGTTTGCCGGAAGATGTTATGACAGAGGTACAAAACGCATGGGGTAAAGTTGTTGCTGCTGTGAATAACACCCAACATTCTGATGTTTTGGCAGCTCAAATATGTCCTCCCTTCTTAGCTGAGATTGCGACAGGCTTTCCTAGAATTGAAGGTGAGAGACTTTTTATGAGGTAAAACATTCTATCGTATAACTAAAACTCAGCCTTGTTGATCCCGCGTTTATTTGAGCCCGTTGTGCCAAGGTATTTTTTCGTCTATTTTTCCAAGCCTGCAAATATTTTTTTCTCTAAGCAAGTCATTTGTCAGTCCAGGGACGATATTGACCCGCAAAAAGTCATTCTCGTCAGACAATTTTGTTCCGCATGGTTTATCTTTACTGAAAAGTGCCTGGTGTTCACAGCTAACATGGAATTAGGTTTTCCATGTTTCACGGAGAGAAAACATTTTCTATCTGAATTTAATTGTAGCAGAACTATCCAGGTTACACTTTCACTAGTCCGATGAGAGACTGATACTTGCAGCCTTGTTTTTCAAATCCATTTTTTGCCATAACTACGTTCACTGAAGTAAGACACAAATGTCTCGATGAAATGAGAAAATCAATGTCGACGACTCCATCTCCAATCCCAGTAAACTTAGATGACGGACACAATTAGATGATGGAGAATGTTGTTCTGAGTAGAGTGGATGCGAATACAGGTCGAACCTGAAATAAACACCGGCATCTGAAATGAAACGCAACGAGGGGGACGTTTATTCTAGGTCATGCAGGCGTCTAATTGAGAAACTATGTAAAAAATCAAGAGAAAGCTGAGATTTTTTTTGCGCATATCTTTACTTTAGTTGCTTATCCTTATAATAGTAATCTCGTAACATACAAATGAATGAGTTACCAGTAATTGGATACCTGTGTTTTGCGTGCGGGATTCTGGGATCGCCAGTGGGCAAACATTGCAGGTCGCTAGAAGGAAATGTACGGTGTAAAATTGTTTCTTCGTCAAAAACGTCTATTTAGAGAAGAGAATAACGCTTTTTCGCCATTATTTTATCAGAAATGGAGTTGAGCAAAGTTGATACGTGTAAAGTGTAAGTTTTTGTTTGAAAAAATGTGATAAAATGTATTGATAAACTCTCTTGCTTGCGTAATAATTATAAGGTTGATTGTGAAATATAAAGTGTAAAATGGGGGTGACAGGCCTGCACGACTCTTACCTCGTGTTTTTAATGCCATTTGCTCTTTCTACATTTTTTTAGGTGGTATAGTACATTTAGTGTCATGTTTGATATGGAGGATTTTAGTGTTGAGTACTGAGGTAAACCTTAAAATGGACAAGACTGTCTGCTGTGCTTTCCCGTGGTGTTTTCTCTTGTAAAATTTGACCTCTTCTAGCGTCCTTTTTTGCCTGGCGGTTGGTTTGTTGTTTTCGCCATTATTGGCATGTAGGTTTTTATCGGTAGGAAAAGTTTAAGCTTCTCTAGCTTTTCTCTCAGAAATGACAGGATCTGAAATGATTTGATGGCCGTAAATGTATTTCCTGCTATTTTGTCACGCTGGGTTTCTTCGTTGCAGGATATTAATTTTGCAGATCCATTTAGCAAGATTAACAGAGAAAGTTGAAGCTTAAAAAGAAAGCTGTTGAACTTGTAAAGAGTTGAAGTTTTCGGAAGTTTGCCTCAGTCAAGGCTGTGATCTAAATATCCATTCGCTTCGCTTTATCGGCTGCGTGAAGCTCGATGTTTGTAATTCCTCCGTTGGCAATTTTGACAGTCTAGCGACTGTTGTGTTTATGCCACTATCTGATTTCATTCAGGCAAAACCATGGTATCAGTTCTCCTCTCGAACCTCATCAGTTGCTACGTTTGTATTTGCTAGCTGCTACCTTTAGAGAAACGCATATTTTTGTTGAGAACGGTTCAAAATCAACCTTACGCAAGCAAGAGAGTTTATCGATAGATTTTATCACATTATTCAAACAAAAACTTACACTTTACTCGTATCAGCTTTGCTCAACTCTATTTCTGATAAAATAAGGGCGAAAAAATCGTCATTCTCTTCCTAAAATCGAATGTTTTGACGAAGAAACAACTTTACACCGTACATTTCCTTCTAGCGACTTGTAATCTTTGCCCCTGACGATCCCAGAATTCTTTGCGGATAACACAGTATCCGATTACTGGTAACTCATTCATTGATGACTATTTCCTGTGTCGTAGTCGGAAAGCAGATGAGCTCTTGGGTGAGTGAGTTAAAACTGGTAAATATTACAATTCTTGGAGGAATAGTTATAACTTCTGCTATTTATACCCTCTATTCCTTGCTATCACATCTTGAAAAAGGCCTATAGTAAGCTCCGCTACATTAGGAAGGACACTTCTGTTGATGATGATGATGATGATGATGACGATAATATGTATTGCGGTACTCATACTTCGTTATTGTTATCAAAAGGGACGATTTTTAAAGTTTTGTACTATGTGATCTGTTTTTAGAAGGAAGTTTCGAATCAGAGACTTGCGTGATACTTAGACAGCTCCTTGGTGTGGAAAATGATCTTGTGAATGAGTACGCTGGGGACATTCGGTCAAAACTTAACGCCATGGCTGGGTAAGTGTGATCTGTGTTGACGTTCTGCCGACCAATTAGATGAATGGTTTTGCAAACTTAAACTCTGGCTCACACCATGACGGTGTTTAGGAGGTTTTTTTGTATTTCGTTTTCTTTCAGAGACGAAACAGAAGACATAGTGTTCAACGACGGCCGTGCGTTTGATGAACTGTACCATTGGCATTCACTGAGACTACTTTCGGATGATTATGACAGAACCAAAAAAGACATAACAGGTAAGAATCGATGAAAAAACCTCTTTCCTGGCCTAGAAGGGGGAAGACTCCCATACAAAAATGACGGGGTTTCTCTTTGCTTCTTTAAATATGCCATTCTTTCCTTCTTAACTCGTGAATACGCGAAGCGTTGAACGAGTTATACCAGTGGAATAAAATTTCACTTGATCGCTCTATCGACTGTTGAGCCCGTGATATATAATGGTCACCTGCCTTACCCATGGGGACGGCGTTGGAGGGAGGGAAAAGTAGGGAGTTAGACGCCTGGGGAGGGAGTGGGGGCTCGGTGGAGCAAAACGACTAGGAGAGGGGAGGGTCGGTGAACATTGACCCTGCAATATGTAATGGTGACCTGCCTTATCCATGTGGACGGTGTTGGAGGGAGGGAAGAGGGGGGGGAGGGGGGGGGAGTTGGACGTAGAGGGTGGGGGTTAGGGAAGCAAAACGTCTAGGAGAGGGGAGGGTCCGATCGTTTCGTATTCATGTACGTATAGTGTTGTAAGTTTGTAGCAAAGCTTTGACGACATTGACGATAACTTTACAGACTATAGAAAACAGAGGCCTACTAGAAATATGCATTCGAGCCAAAAACAAGGGGAGCAGGGATGGTGTAGTGCTGAGAGCTCACACCTTCCATGCACCAGTGTAGCCCGAGTTTGATTTCCGGATCCAGTGTCATATGCGGGTATTCCGGTGTCCCTTCTCCTCCAAAAAAACCAACACTTCTGCTAATTCGTGTATTGTATCATACTACACATGATGGACTTCTGAGGCACTCAATACATGTAAACAACAATGTCTGTCATGTTTTGTTTTTTTTTTGTCCAGAAAAACCTCCGACCGATCCAAAGCAAAAATCTTGGTATTTTAAAAGGAAGCAACAACTCACGCGCTTTTACAGACTATATGGAAATTCACTTTCTGGTGGTGTTGACCAGGCGAAAATAATCACCGTCACTGAACCTGAAACTAAGAAGAAGAAAGGAAAAAACAAAGAAGGAAAAATGGTTAGTTGCATAATGAACACAAGTGAGTCACTAAAATCTCAAGTTAGGTCTTCAATGACCTAACATGAAAAATCAACCTTCAAGTTTGAAATGTTATTTTTTATCCTCTATTTTATAACTGTCAGAGCTATACTCCATCATTCATGTCTCTCTATATTCGTTTCATCTTAGACAATCTTGTCCTGTTAAAAAGTTTCTAATTTTTCGTTTTTTACAGAGCAAGAAAGCAGCAAAGATTATTGAAGAGAATGAACGGAAACACAGAGGTGTGTGACCATTCCACCGTTATAGTACGGGTAGTACATTACATATCAATCCCGACTACTCACAAAGAACACAACAATAGCGACGAACGACAATAGCATAAGATAGACTTGATGCAATCGAACCCCGCTTTACGGACATCCCGTTCTTACGGACACCCCGTTTTTACGGACACCCCGTTTTTACGGACACCCCGTTATTACGGACAGTTGCCTCGGTCCCGGCCAAACGCCATACATTTTCCCTAAAATTTACCCGCATCATATGGACACCCGTTCAGTTAATATGGACAACGGACAGTTTTCCCGTCCGCCGATTAAACGATTATTAGGGAGCTTAAAGTGCCAATTCAATCAAATTTTATATTTCATTTTTGTGCATTTTTCGTAAGGGAATAATGTATTGGGTAGCCTGTCCAAACCATTTTCCAATTCGATCAAGGGAAAACGTTTTTTTTTTTTCAGCCGTACTTTCTGGCATTCGCACGGCCGCCATTAAGGTGGCTGAACTTGAAATTTTGGCCACATAACATCCAACTTTGAACGTAATTGAATTTGGCATTTTACCCAGCATGATCTGAATGGTCATTATGGATCGCGTGTCGAACGACAACAAAAGTATGCTTTAAACATTTTAGGTGGTTCCTAGTTTCAGAACTTTAATGCTTTCCAACTAAAAAAGTTCACAATTCACAGAACAAGATCAGGAAAAAGACCAAGAAAAATGGACACATATTGTTATGGAAATTGACAAAAGTCTGAAGGGAGATAACTACAGTAATGCTCTGCAGTTGGTTGACAAATTTGTAGCAGATTGTAAGTCTCCAGTGTTTCATCTTCAAGCGCTTATGAAAAAAGCACAGGGTTGCTTCGATGCCTGGCACGATACACGTAAGTTATAAAGCAACGTTCCTTTCCATCCTCTCTCCTTCCGTTCTTTTCTTTTCTTTTCTTTTTTCTTGTCCTTCCTTTCTCCTTCCTATTTTTAGAGGTTTTTTAATGATTATCGCGTCGAAATTGCAATATAATGTTAAGTGTAGCAAAACCTGTACTTTGTCATCGCATTGTGCTCTCCCCTTCAGCTGGTTTCGTAAGAATGAAGTTATCGTTAATCTTAAAAAAAAAGACAACTGAACTTAAGCGATGCTCTTTGGTACTGCCGGAAGACTAATCCAAACACGTGATATTCAACTTAATCTCTCAGTAAATGGATTTTCTATAAAGATGAAGACATCGTACAAGTATCTAGGCGTGCACCTTGACCCGACTGCGGCGAATTCGGTCTAACAGTAGGGAGTTTGAGATACAGAACGCGCGGTTCTATTACGCGGCCTGAAGTTGTTACATAAAAGGCCTGTTGCGCATGCCTTACATTGCGGTTCTTCGCGTCGTCGGAGTTTTTATCATTCTCGTCCCTAGAGCCATCGTTTCGTTTGGTCAGCGGAAAAAACGAAGGCTCTGGGAACAAAGCCTTCCGGATGTCGTAAAATCCACGACATCCGTTAGCGCATGCCTAATGCATTAATGTACTATTGCGCTTGCTCAATACCAGAAACCGGCAATAATAAAACCTTTCGTGTGTGCATTCTCGTCCCCAGAGCTCTCGTTTCGTTTGGTTGAGCTCTGGAGACGAGAATGTTGTGTGTGTGGAATGGCGTTTGAAAGGACTGTACAAGACTTAACAATTACAGGAAAACATCGCGCTGAAAAAGAAAGAAGAAAGGCTTTACGTGCTGCTGTTATTTAGAAGAAAGATTATCTTTGTATTTTGCCTAATGGTTTTAGAAAATCCTCGATAAGTCAACCGATTTCTTTCGTTTGGGAGCTGTGTATTTATCGTTTCGCCACTGAACGCTATCATATCCGACCAAATCAGTTGATGGGACAGCTAAGTTTGTTGATGGACACGCTGTGGTCATTGATTAGGCTTATTTCATCGAACAGTGGTAACAAATATCGAGGAATTTTTGTTTTGCATTCGTTTCATGTTTGCTTCGAGTAACCTTCGTTTCTCCAGATTTGTATTTCCAGTTGTAGCAAAGAGTACTACCTAACAAAGAAAATATAACTTGCTTACGAGAGGCTGATAGCGTTGTTGTTATTTAAAATGGGTAACCTAGTGGTAATATTTCTTTTCACCCTTGGGCTTTCTTCAGGATTTCTGCCTCTCCTTTAATACTCGTCCCTGTTGCAAGCAACATACTTCTTTAATATTCGTGGCCGCTCATAGCTTCGTCTTCGCTCATATTTAGCGACAATCAGATCCCGTTAAACTTTGAAATTTAGCAGCCGTATCTTTACCTGCTAAACCAAACAAAACAGGGTGACATTGGTTGTTGAATGCGTTGAAATTAAAACGTTGGTTTTGTTGATGTAGTCGTCATAGGACTTCAACATTTGAAATTCAAACGGAAGTAAAACCTTATGCGTAGAAGCGTAAAATTTTTTACCTTGTTGCGCATTCATTTTTTTAACGGCCAATCAAAAAATTCAAATTTTTGTCCGTTACCAGAGCTACACGAGACGCAATTTAAAAAAAACCGTGGAGCTCTGGGGACGAGAATGAGTTTTTATCTTTTAGGAGCCTCTCTCTTCTCTCTTTAGGATGAACAAAGTATAATCGGCATTTTATTTCAAGTGACAGTCCATTTTCATCCTGGCCATCAGCAGCCAAAGACTGTTAATACTAGTTTCTGTGCACTAGCCAATGTTGTAAGGTTTTCATTCATGCAAATATGTTTGCTAGCTTGTCAAAGAGATACTAAAAGTAGGTGATGACTTTCCCCCTTTAAGGTACTGGATCTAAGAAGTATTGTTCCGTGACAACAAAATTTCTGACATTAATTTTGTTAATTATTCCAGGCTCTTGTGACGCCAATTCAAATGACATGAAATATCCAGTTCTTCTCATGGAAAGTGTTCAGAAAATAACAGACAGATTTAATGATCTTCTCACTGACAAAGATAAAAAGAAACTAGCCGGATACATGCAAAAGCTAGGATTTGATGACATCTCAGCCATATTTTACAGTCTGAATCCAGAAACTGGTAAAAAGGTATTCACTAAATAATTATCTATTAAAGCCGTCATTTAGTACCTGTTTCTTTTTCAGGGGCCTACTTTTATGTATAGTTGAGCTGCAATATCAAACACAATTGTTGAAACACTTCTTTCGGTCCTTCTCCACAATGCTGATAGTAATGACCTGCAGTGTTAAAAGAAGTTTTGACTCAACATTGAGGAGGAGGAAGAGCCACGCAAGTTGGATGACGAATTCTCACCTTGATCCAAGTGTTTCAATTGTGTCTTGTATTGTGGCTTTCTTATCATCATAGGCCGGACAGCTCTCAGTTCACACAACAAGCGCAAGATTCCAACTAGAGCAAATGGGACATTTGCTGAAAAGGGACGAGCGAACTGATCCCGACCCTCGGGTGGACCACTTCATCCCTGATACCTGGCAGGTATGTTATTGGCCACTCATTTTAATCAGCAGCTTGTTCAATTTCTGTAGTAATATAAGGGAGCATAGACATGTCCATTGGCTTCTGTCGACATTATTACATACCGTAATGTATTGGGTTGTTTGGCTGTCTGGCACTCTGGCTGGTTGGGTGGAGAAGTATATGGTGTGATATCCTATGGATTTTACCGCCTTTTATATATGTAGATGTACATGTAGATAGTCCTTATTTTGAAATACAGACCGACGTATGACCAGATCGGCCGGCTTATATGCAACCAGCTTCAGATTTGTATCTGTTTAATAAAGGTCCTTCTTAATAATTCATCTAGTTTGAAGAAACAAAATCATAAGCGTGACGGTGGTTTGGAAATGCGATCTTAATTAGCATGGATTTTGAAGATTTTATTCCTTCGTTTTCTCTGTATTTAATGATCAGTTGGAGAAACTATATCAAACTCTGGAAAGAGTGTTTCATCGGGATTTCCAAACACCGAGAAGTGGGTTAAAAAAACTCAGCTGCGCCTCGTTGTTTAAGCCACTTCTTGGTGTTTGGAAATCCTGATGAAACACTCTTCCTCGTGTTTGATACATTATATTATATCACTGAATTTTAGATAACGCTGCGTAATTCCATATTGATTATTATTTTACATCTAAATTTCGGTTGTTAGCGTGAACTTCTTGATGCTGTGGATAAGAATGAGTCAGCAGTGATAATAGCGCCGACCTCATCAGGAAAAACGTACGCTTCATATTACTGCATGGAAAGAGTGCTTAGAGAAAGCCATGATGGAGTAGTGGTTTATGTTTCTCCCACCAAGGTATCATCCTTAGATCTGTCTGATACTTTAATTTCCACGTCTGTCACTCTGTCTTGCGTTATTGTACAATATACTTGTAACTCGGGAAGCCTATTTCTTTAAGTCTTGTGATTACTTTTGAGTTTCTCGCAACTTTCTACAGTGCATGTCGTATTTTTCCTCTACTGTGCGATTAAGTTAACGTTGTTGGGGAGGGGGGTAGTGACCAAATTGACCAAATTTGTGTCTTTTAACGTTTTATTTTTATAAAAAAAATTGTTTCTTTTACATGACAGGCTCTGGTAAATCAAGTTGTTGCCACAATTTACGCCCGCTTTCATCGTAAAAAACTTCCAGAAGGACAAACTGTGTTTGGTGTATTCACCAGAGATTATCAGGACAATACTTTGAACTCTCAGGTAACCATAACCAGCCAATAATTTCATCTGAAATCTGTAAACAAGCCAATATCTATCATTCCTTTGATTTAACACTTTACTATAGAGCGGTTTTAAATTGAATGTCGAAAGTTATTTCGTGATTGCTTTGGTTTTGCAGTGCTAACGCTTTGTGATTGGCTAACTTTCTCAGCCAATCAGACGTAAGACCAAACCAATTGTGATTGGCTAACTTTCTCAGCCAATTAGACGTAAGACCAAACCGATTGTGATTTGATCGCACGCGTTTTCCCGCGCTTAGCCCCGGCTTCATGTATTTGCTTCATGTATTGGTTCATTGGATTGTGTGCCTCTGTTTGATCATCGGGCAGAGTAATTATTTTGGTGTCTTACTGACGGCCACACTTCACTCAGCTCAGCCTGAAATGTTTCTACTATTTCTTCTTTTAAACATTTTCTTAACTCAATGTACAGAGACCAGCTTCACAAAGTTTTTTATTCCAAGAGTATCTATCGTGGCTCTGGTTGCCATCGGCAACAATAGATTACGAGATTATTTTTCAATGATTTGATGGGACTTAAAGGTCCTGTTTGCGTCCCACCCATTTGGGTACTTCAATCATATATATATAAATATATATATATATATATATATATATAGTTAATATATATATATATATATATATATTAACTATTATAGCGCGAAAGCGCGCGTGATATCGCCTAATTCTTAGCCGACGAGGCCGTAGGCCGAGTCGGCTAAAATTAGGCGATATCACGCAAGCTTGAGCGCTATAACAGTTTTATAATTCAACACATTGATAACAAAGCACAGTTTGAAGAAAAAATATCGAGGCCGGTCCGTCATTTTTGCATTCTCTTGTCAAAATGCGAAATTTACCGCCATCGTTGGATATACGTCATGTAGACATAGCGTATATCGATAACTTTTTGACCATATTTGGGCAGTGTATCAATGTGTTGAATTATAAATATATATATATATATATATATATTTGTCGCTTTATGTTATTTAATGTAATTTTTTATAGTTTTTTTTTCCTTTTTGTATTAATAATATTTTTGTAATCAAATTACATGGTGGCCTAATAAAGTTTTAAAAAAAATTATTATTATTATGCTTTGTTATAATTCCTTCGACTTAAACGTAATACGTTTAATTAAGTTGATTTTCTTTGCTTTTTATTCAGCTGTAATTCTTTGTCGCCGCAAACAAAACTGATACAGATAACTATAAAAGAAAGGAAGAACGAATTATTAAATAATCACGTTAATAAACATGGACAAAACATTTTTTGTAGGCAGGATTAAGTATATGCATGATTGACTTCAGAGCCAATGACAAAAGCCATCTTGGAAGTTGTTACGTACACAGCTTTCCTTAATACCAGGCGTAATAATTTTAATTTATTCACTCAACTTTCATGTTACTTTCGTATTAGTCCTTTAACCTTCTTTTTCTGCCGTCACTATTACTATTAACGGTCATGTATGTATATATATATTAACAGTCATGTATGTATGTTCCCTTTTCAGATTCTTGTTACAGTCCCTCAGTGTCTAGAAATCCTTTTTCTCTCACCCCAGAGACAGGACTGGACAAAAAAGATCAAATATGTGATCTTTGATGAGGTAATATCTATTTTGATTACATAATAACAGTTGATTTTTTGAACAGGGCTATATAACCAAGAACATCTAAAAAAGTAGTCTTACCTGGCTTTCTGGGTTTCATTTTCTGGTAGTTTCTTGGTGTTGCGGATGGTGTGATCACCAAATGACGTAAAACAAAAGATTCAAAAGACACTGAACAATACCCACACCACAACACAAAAGCTAACCAACAATGGATTCCGCAACACCAAGAAACACCCCATTTTCTGGCCCAACTGGCTTTCAGATAAATTTAAACAGGCTTTGCAGGTGACGTTTTCGAACCATACTTATAATAAATCCTACAAAAAGGTTAAATGGCTACCTGGGTTTAAACATGATTTTCCCGGCTTTTCATCCTGGAAGGCGTGGTTCAATTACGTCTTAGCAGGCCTCCCAGGCTTCCAAGAATATTTATTAGACCCTTAGTTCGGTTTATTTGTGGCCTTTTGTCCCCGTCTCGAAACATTCCTAGTGATGTCAAACTTGGCAAAAATTACTGAGGATAATCAAGGAATTTTAGGCAAACTCGACAGTTTCGGGTACAATCCATTTCTTTTGCAGGTTCACTGCCTCGGTCAGGAGATTGGGGCTGAAGTCTGGGAACATCTTCTTCTTTTGATTCGTTGCCCCTTCCTGGCGCTTTCAGCTACTATTGGAAATCCTGAAGATTTACTGCAGTAAGCCTTGTTCTTTTTTCTCGAAACCTTGGTTATTTTAACAAAAATATCACCGTGTTAAAAGACCTTTTTGCAGTTGTGTGCTTAGTACCCTGGCCTTGGAGTAATAGCGAGGCTGCGGTTGACCTTGTTTTGATAAAAGCCTTCCTGCTTTTCATATGTAAATCAAGTTGAACAGAAACAAGTTAGCATAAGAACAATATGATTTACAAATGAAAAACAGGAAGGTTTGTATCAAAACAAAGTCAACTCCAGCCTCATTTCCACAAAAAGGCTAGGTCACTACGTAGACAACTTTAAATTCGACTATTGTCCATTCATTAAAGCAATTAATGAACGCACATTTCTATGACGATATATCCCATAAGCCACTGAGCCATACGAATTGTTCACTCGCTTTCGGCTCGTTATTTACTGTCTTGATCCACCAACGTTCCAAAGTGGTTGTGAAATCAAATATGCAAAATGCTGAACGTTTAGCTGCGTTTGATTGATATAAAGACAAATATGCTGCTTCTTTTTCCTAAAGTTTGTTGCTTTTTGGAATTAAATTGTATGTTGCGCTAATATAACACATGATGTCAAGTTACATGATTCTACTAGCACCCTGCTATTGAGGCATACCTTGTCTTTTTTGCGACGAATATGTTTGGCCTAAAGCTTACACATCGTAACAGTGCAAACATTTTAAAGAATAAAATAAAAAGGAGTTTTGTTAATAAAATTGCAGTTGGTTGCAAGCAGCGCAAGACTTTCGCGAACAGCAGGACAGACAAGACAATGGCAAACTTAGGAAATCATACAGAATCAGGCTAGGTATGTGCTGAAGGATTTAATGATGTATTGCCTGTACAATTAATCTGTTCAACTATAACAGGTAGCCTAAACCAGAAGAAGTAGAAAAATTTAGCTCTGTTAACAAAAAACGTTTTTTTATATATACAGTCGAACCTCCCGTAAGAGTAGTATAGGAGTTGGGGGTACCAAAGCATTTTTATAAAAATGCGTTGTTACCAAACCCAACTCATATCCTACTTTCCATCAGATGGAATAAATTTATGATATCAGCTTTTGATATTTACTTCTGATATTGACTTATGATCTCGATTTATGATTAAACTATATGTTTTCAATAAAATAATTAAACTATATGTTTTCAAATTTGATTTAATTTTTGATTTTATAATGTCCATAAGCATATGAATTTATACCATCTTTTAGTATATATCTTTTGTCATCAAAACAGCTTAGTGATACTTTGTTAATCTCATAACTACCCAATTTATGATTTATACTTCTGATTGTTTTCATTTTATGATGCATTTGTTTATTGTTTAATAATGTATCTTTATAGTTTTCATGTTTAATATTATTATTAATAACATTCTTTTTAATACCTTTAGCAGTCTTTCCTCCTGATTGGTTGTCTTTTATATATGAATACATTTTACTTCTCAATCCAACGAATTCACGAATGGGAACTCCTGCGGCTTCATCTTTGAATTTACCAATTGTTTTTTTATTTGTTGAATTATAATACTTTGAGTTTTCTGGATAGTCACTATTATGAAATTTTTCTTTATCATTCCAAAAATCTTGATATACGTCTTTAGTTTTAATTTCATATGTTAGACTGTCTGTGTCTGTGAATAGTAGTCTAGCTCTATCTCCATATTTATTTTTGATGTAGTTATAATGAAAATCATACATTAATGTCTTACTAATATCAAGAATACACATACCCACATATGCCGGCCTGTTTAGGGTTAGTGTTTCTTTAATCTTATGCACTGCTACTAAATTTTCATTGAAGATCTTACTGCTTACATATGTTGGTTTAGCTGTAATTTTTAAAAGTTTCTTTTCATCAGTCACTAATCTAACATCTACTCTCTTTCTAATATTTTCCATAGTTTTTCCAAATACTGAATTATTCATAAGTTTGAAGAAATCTTTCTCAAAATCATTTTTGGCATTTTTTCGTTTGTTTGTGTTGAAGTCAATGTATTGTTTTAACCAAGGAGATTGATCAAATTCTAATACTCTGTGTACTTTTGTTACTTTCAAACCTAGATCAATGTATAATTCTAGGTTTCTATAATGTAGCACATACTTTTCTTTGTTATTTAATGTTGGGATGAGTTTATGGACTAAACCTGTTGATATATTATATTTGGTAGCTATTTCTTTACAATAATTAGATAACATCTTTTTTCACACATACCCTCTCAGCAGCTAATGGATAGTCATTATGTAGGTTGTGTAGTTCTTTTGGGTATTCTAAATCAACTTCTAGTATTAAACCTTTTTTACTTTCTTCTTCATACTTAGCTAAATCTATATTGTCAATCTGTTTTTCTGTCATCCATTTAAAACCACCAGTAGGTAGGTATTGACTCATTGCCCAACCATACAGATTGTTAGCATCGAGATACATGACATACTTTGAGGGCGCCTTCTCATCATAATTTTTCATGTATTTGTTATTAGCTATACTATATCGATTGGCAATATAAGAAACACCACCTCTCACACCTTTTTCAATGAATTGAAACATGTCAACATCAACCATTAATTCAAGTTTTATATTAGTCATCTTTAACATAGCATCCCAAGATAAACCGGGAGATGTGAAATAGTGACAGGGGTCAAGTTTGTAGTATTGCAAACAAGTCTTTCTAAAGTTTTCAAAAACATCAGCTAATAGAAGGATGTCAGATTTCAGATATAAATCATGGTATTCTCCCATGTTTTTAAGAGAGAATGTATCCCATACATTTTGAGCATGTTTATAGTCTTCATCTGATATATGTTGATCATTTAATATGCTGTAAAATTCTTCTTTCAGTGGTAGTTTTTCATCAAATTTATCAAAACTGTCCACGTAATCGTAAGGGTATACTCCTTTTCGAGTCATCAAATCAAGCTTTTTACCTTCGAATTTTTCCGAGGTGTATTTTAATGATTTTCTTTCTAGATTACTCACTAGTTTTTCTAAACTAGAGCTCATAAACTGGAAACTATCAATGAAGGTAAGATGATTGCCAAGCATGAAAGCCATATACTTTTCCATGTTGTTTGGTATAGCATTTATATTCATCTGTTTCTCTTCTCCTTTCTTATTTGTGTATGTATACTTCTTGACTATTTCACCAATCTCTTGCATTATAAAATGACTATCATAACCTCTTAGATTATGGAATATAACAGGAATTTTTATCTCTGCTGGATTTACTCTGAGTTTCAGATTACATTCTTGATGAGCAGAGCCTCTGTATTTACCAGTGATGTGACAATGGTCTCGAACTCGAATGTCTTTGTCAGTAAATTTTATATCACATATATGACATTCTTTAGCTTTTTGAAATTCTTCTTCATCTTCTTTCGCCATTCTCAATGGTTTATTGAATTATTTTTTCATTACCTTCTTACAATATTTAACTTCCCCCAGCATAGCTTCCATAAATTTATATACAGCTTTTTCACCTCTATATATTGTTACAGGTTTGCTATATTTATCGTCATAGCAACAAACAATCTTATAGCCGTATCCACAGTCTGTATGCTTCTGGTATGCTTCGGTATATGATTTATCATTATTAGGTTGACAACCGGATATCTTTTCTGTTATAGCCTCAAAGTCAGCGTATATCAAAAATGGTATAGGCAGTTGTTTATGTAAGTTGTTGAATTTTAGTATGTTGTTATTTTTGTCAGGCATTTTTATCGCTTGTGTGCCATTCACTTGTATACAGTTTTCTTTATGATTAGTTAATACTCTTTCAGAGCTGAAGCATTGAAGACAATACATGCAGAAATGTTTTCTTTCTTTGTGTTTTGTCTGATTGTACATTAACTTGTTAAAATCTTTAATCAAGACATAGTGCTTGTTTTCATTTTCTGTTATAAGAAGCAGATTCATACGGTCTGCATATTTTTCTTTTGAGACATAAATTGGATATGGTTGTTTATCTTCATAACCGAAAACATTTATGTTGATATTATTTTGTTTTTCAATCTTGTTGTACTGTTTGGTGGTGACTGGGAATTCAATCCCCGAATAATCCAATTTGTTAATGTATTCCTTATCGGATTTCTTAATTCGTTGAGAATCTTTATCTTGAGGATTTAAATGTCTAATGTGACACCATCTGAAGCATTCATTATCCTTATTTTTCATGTTTATCAAACCTTTAGCACTGTTTCTGAGTTCTTGGGGTAGTTTAATATATGAAGATCCTCTCATTGGTTGATATTTTACAACATTAAGATAATGATTGTCAACAGATTGAACAGTCCAACCAGATCCCTCTGAAATCCAAACTGCAATCTTGTTTAATATATTTTGTTTTGACACTTGTAGTGATTCAGTAATTTCTGGATTATTTATAATTGTTTGAACTACACTGTTGAAATATGCGGTTTTGTGCACTATTTCTCCGTCAGACATTTTTATAAATGTTACCTTGAGTGTTTCAACAAATTTCAGTCCTTTCATGGATTTTAGTGTACTTATAATATGATATTCAATAGCCTTTCTTGTGTTTTGTAGTTGCACTAGTGGGTCTTTGTTATTTTTAATACTTATTTCATAAGACTTTGTGTAGCCTTTTAGAGCTTTGTCTGTTTGCTCTATTTTAGTTCTTGGAGCAGGAACTGGTTTTTCTGCAACTGACTTTTTAGTTCTTGGTGCTGGAATTGGTTTGTAATTATCTCTGAACTCAATAGGTGGTAAAATGATATTGTCTTCATACTCCGTGACCATCTGTCTGACAGATTTTCTTGGTGTAGGAACTGGGCTCCTACGTTGTTTTTCGTCATCCACTATTATAATTTTAGGCTTCTTTTTCTCTTGCTTCAATAGCATTTTGATTAGTTGAGACTTACTCAATTTTTTTAATTCTGATTTTTCCATTATCTATATATATAATTATATATAATATTTCTTTAAGTCATTTTCACAGTGCGTTTATTTTTGAAATCATTTTTGAAATAATTTGAGATAGTTATATATGATTGGTCATATATGATTATCTTTTTATGATATCCTTGTGTTATTCGTTGTTGTAGTTTTGTGAATTCAATTGATGAATCATAGTTTTATTGTGTTTATATTTACTTGCAGGATGAAAATATTTATTACATTCAATACAATGATATTTATTATCTGGATTGTCATTATACTTCTTACAATAAAGACGTCCCATAATACGTTTTTCTTCATCGGTCATATACTTTTTAGGTCTTCCCCTTGATTGTTTTACCATTACTATATAGTATGATTATTTTTTTAAGTCATTTTAGTGCGTTTAAATATGGTTGATAATAGCCAGAAACATTAATATTTTTGGCTACCAATGAATAGCGAATGCAAAGATATAAATATCTCAGAAATTTCTGGGATACTTGTAAATAGTAACATCTCTTTAAACCTTTTTTAAAGCCAAGTCTCATTAATCAAATTTGCATTACTTGTTGTATTCACAGGTGTAAAAATATTATTTTCACGTTTGAGATATTCGACATTATCAACTTTGGTTTGTTTCAACACATTACATTCATCATCGTATCTATTGTTTTCTATCTCATTGCAGATAATATTCAATAACTGTTTCAATGTTATATCTTCATCAATTTCATGTATTTTTTTATGATAAAGTTTCAATAATTTCTTTTTATATTGTAACAGATCCAATCTACGCTCATTATCATATATTTTATCATGAAGATTGTCTATTTCATCTTCACATTCCTGAATTTGAAAATTTATTCTTTTGATATATTTCTCAATGCCACTCATGATACATATATGTTAGATATTTTTGACATCTTTTAACGGTATCCATGAATTAAATTCTTTTGGATAACCAGACCATGATACCAAAGCTTGTTTTTTCTTGTAATCCCTCCTAATGACTTTGCCAATTCTGAATACATCCTGTTTTGCTAATTGTAATTCAGGTTCATAAAATGACCCTTCTATTGATTCATTATTAAGATCCTTTAACTTATATGTAATAGGGTTTGTGTATTGGATTTTATCAACTGTGAATACCTCTTCAGTCCAATTACTTGTATATCCTTTATCAAATACCTTTCTTTTATACTTTGAAATTCTAACCTTATCACCAACTTTGAATTTTACTTTTGATGATGATGGTTCCATATCACCATATAAAGTGAGATATACACTTCCCTCGTTCTTTTTATTTACTTCTGCCGGTTTCATTTTGATGCTTGAATGCTTTGTACTGTTGTATTCATTTAATAGTTTTGGTAACATGTCTAAATATTGTGTTGTATTTTGAGCTGTAAATTGTTTCCACATTTTAGATTTTATGTTCTGTTAAATCTCTCAATAACAACAGCTTTACCTTCATTGAAAGTAGAATACATCTCAATATTATTTTTCTTTAGCCAGTCTTTGAAAGTTTTATTATAGAATTCAGATCCTTGATCTACCCATAAATATTTCGGTTTTCTTTTATACTTTTTAATAACATCATCAAATGATTCAGTAATTGTATTACCGGTTTTATTTTTAATGGGAATGCTCCAAGCAAATTTTGAAAACACATCAATGATGTTTAACAAATATCTATATCCTTTATTCCATTTTGAAAACTTCTGCATTTCTACAAGGTCAGCGCTCCAAATATCATCTATTCCATTAACAATAACTCTTCTTGTTTTAAATTTTCGTTTGATTGGCTTATGTAATTCATCGGCTAATTGTTGAGCCCAATCATGTTTACTCAACGCCGCTTTCCGTTTTTTGGCTTCCTTTTTTGTTTAACACCAAGGCCTAATTTCTGTTTTATATCAATCGTGTTTCTAGCCAACCAATGACCCCATTGTCTCTCATCATATGGTACTTCATCTAAAGCTTTGACCATTTTTCTGTCTGCTCTATTCTTGCACTTTCTGTCGTCTTTACAAACACTATAATCAACATCGTGCTGCATGGCAATGGCATCCGTTCTTCCTGTAGGTTGGTCATATATTTCTAATATTTGGCCAGTTGTTGGGTCATATTTCACTTGACTCTCTAAATCATTATAAGGCCCAGTATATTTATGACCGGGTAATGTCCAACCGCCTTTGGGTTTTGGTAATTTACCGATAGCCTTATGAATATCAACAGCACCACCATGAATAGGGTCTAGTTTTTTCGATAAATCCGATGTGAAACTGTTAAGCGCTTGATCAAGGTATTTGTTTACAGTACCTTTAATCTTTCGTTTTGCAAAATCAGATTTAATTGCCTTTGATGCTCCGATTCTACCTAAATTATACAAACCTTTTAAAGCGCTTTTAGCTGCTATTTCACCAAGACTGTGACTACCTTCTATATCTAAAAATCCGCCAGCCATCTCTGACTGGCTATTTATTTTAAATCTTTATTGGATACAAAACGTGTTTTAGTAGCCCCACATTCGCTACATTGAGATTTTAGCATAAGACGATTATTTTTTGTTTTAACAAGTTTTTCAGTACCAGGTACCGATTTTGTTTGCTTCTTCTGTTTTACACAATATGATTTAACCATTATATATATAAGTTAGATATTTTTGAAATAATGTTCGAGGAATCTCTCATTCTTCATTGTGTCATATATGTTAAACACTTCCAATAGATTGTAATATGAATTCCCTTTATTCATTTCATTCAGAAAGTATAAACAGAAGTAACCACATGTTGACGTTTTTATATTTTGGATTTGATTGTTTTGATGTAACAGAATCAAATTCTTTCTTTTTGTATGATTTACGATCTCTTGAAATGGGGACATACCAAAACTGTCAAAATAATTTATCACGTTGTCTTTGACATATGTGGCCACCCAATGGCTTCCACTCATATATGAGGGTTCAAGATTGTAGATAAATAACGCCTGTCTATGGTTATGTGAAACTCTTTCATCCCTTGACAGAACATCTTTGATTGGGATGTTCAAATATCTACACCATTTTATTAGATCATGATTACTTAACGGGATATCTTTATGGAATTTTGGTTTTACAGTATTGCCCCTAGTAGTGGGATGCCATTGAATGGGCTGTTTTTCCCTAATAGTATGCCTTCTCCCGACTTGTTTTTTTTTGGTAGTTTTTTTTTTAATACCCATACCAATTGGATTATCCCATGAACCTATAAATGGAGGTGGTCTATATACTCCAATCCTCGGAGCTCCCTTACCCCCTTTTTTCTTACTAATTCCCATTCGAGGAGCACCGCTACCAGTTTTACCTGTAAGAGCGTTTAGAAGGAGTGGAACACCGATGCTTGCCAATAGAGTGCCTAAAAATCCACCTGATTGTGTTTTTGTTGGTTTCACATGAACACCTGAACCTGATTGAAGGGCATTCAATATATCCTGTTTTTGTTTCGTCGATAAAAGATGTTTATATTCTATCAGCTTATTAATTTTGTCTTGTGGTACGAGAAAACCACCCGACTGTACGCCTTTGCCAGAGATTGATTTCACAATCTGAGAAGCACCTTCTGATGCCAATCCAGCAAGAGCTGATAGCCCAAGGGTTTTACCTATAGTTGGTGCTAGTGTCTTTCCAATACTCAAGATAGAAGTTAGTAGACTACCTCCAACCTGTTTTCTGATATTACTTTTGACAAGTTTGATATCCATACCTTTATTCATCATACGATTCTTCTCCAATCTCTTCTTTACCATTGCTGGTACATATAGAATATCATTTCCATTCAGAGATTCATTTGATAGTCTGAGAACAATAGTTTCCCTTTTTTTGAAAGCATTGCTAAGATTCTTCTTTTGATTGTCAGACAAATTTACTTTGATTTCAAAAAGCTGAGTCATTTGCTGTATATAATATATGTTATATAATTTTTCCAGTTATAAAACATATATGAAATAAGGATATTTATTTTTATTAGCAATTTATCACTTTTTTTACACTATAACCAATTCATTACCCACCTTGTCAATGACAACAGATTCTTCATATAGGACTACAGCATGAACATTGAAGTTTGCAGCTGCATTCTGGCTTAGTCTATACCTGAAGATTAGCTGTTTCGGATCTCTTGTTATTTTTTCAGTTTGATACGTAAGATTAAAGTAAATCAACCCATACAGAGAACTATAGTTTGCTAAGTTCAGCTGAGTTCCGCTGTTATAGTCATTTTTCCGCATAGCATATGACATCAAATCGTTAAAGATTCTCACTTTTGATTCTGTATCATACTCTGTTTCTGGATAAAAGACTCCATTTCCATATTCTAGTCTACAGTTTAAAAGGGAAGAGTTATTATCAGCAGCATTAAGTTTAAAAGTGTCCATTAGATAAGGACTGTCCTCTTCAACCGCATCATTAGGCGGGTTTGTTCTTTTCAAGTAAACAAAAATGTGTTTGACATTGTCAATGCTGCTTGAAATCTGGAAAAATCCTGATGATTGTGTAGGAGCTGATGCTTCGTACATTTCCCTTAAATATTTCCACTGAGTTTCTTTAAGAAATGAACTAACGAAATTGTCATACAATGAATCCTTTGGGGTTAGTTTTGGCACCCAGAGCAAAAACCTATTAACAACAATTCTTCCAGCATCAGTTCCATTAGCCATGTGAATGAGTTCACCATCGTTTTGTAGCTCAATGTTGAATTGTAATTGCATTGGTACAAGCATCTTATCTTCAAGTTCTTCAAAAAATGAGAACCTGTTCAATGGTATAATCACATTGATGTTTTTAGCACCACCAGTCCCATTGTCTCGAAGTGCTTGAGTTTGCAACCGGCGAGCTTCAAATCCTGTGTTATTCGCAGCTGTTGTAGCATTCGTGTCCAAATACCATAAACTGTTTTTAGCGACTGATCTGCTATAATCATCAGAATACTCTAGCAGGTTTTTAACAAAAGTGACTTTATGGAGATTGTCAGTGTCATAAACTATTTTTCCTGCAGATTTAATCATTATGTGGTCAATTAAGGAATGCGCTCCATTAATGACTGTGATTCTGTCAGCAGCAGCATATCCCGATCCATCTGCTTATTTCTGTACTTGGAATTGGACTTCAATATAGGCATTATACCAATCGTAGAATGATGACCGATCGTTGATTGTGAACTTGTAACCATTTTTGACCTGATGTTGACCGTTGCCTGGAGCTCGGATTACATCATCGAGTTGGAATCGCACCAACTCATTTCTTTGAAGAAAATTATCTGTTCTAAAAGACATATATTATTATGTTATATAAATTTTAACAATTAAAAAATATATTCATATTAACCCATTCGCTCCTACACCGGCCAAAACCGGCCGTACAATACTCCACTGCTTTAAAAAATTGCAACTTTCTCAATCGCGCGAACATTGCCCTATTTAGCAGTTCTGAGCATTGACTAGAAAGTCCTCAAATTGAGATACCCAATAAACACAAAAAAGTCAGCGATTTTTGCAGAATATCAGCGTTTGAATTTGGACAATAACAAAAATGACCGTTTTTAACGTCATAGAAAAACAACAAAAATCACGTTTTTGCCTTTAGTTTTTTTTATTCAAATCATCATGGCAAACCCAAAAGTCAACATTCACAGCAAAATTCAGTCCTAGTCCTAGCTTAGCAGTGAATTTTTTTGCTCTTATTCGTTGCTCGGGCCGAGCTCTAGCGTCTCGTTCTAATGCATACTGACCTTGCCTCAATTTTCAATATCACCACCGCACTGCATGCTGGGAAATGGCCAAGAATTTTGACAGCGTTCGTTTCTTTCCGCACACATTTCATATTTATACTAAGTCCACAGCCACTCCGACCCACCGCCGAAATTTCGCGCTTGTTGTGTTCTCCTGTGGTCGCAACTTCCAAAATATGCCGCGGTAGGTCGAGAAATTCATCCAGAGTCGAGTCCCAAAGCTGCTTCGTTTCCAGGCGGCCATTTTTTCCAGTTCAACGAGCAACGAGCCAAATTCGTAAACGAAGTACAACAACTAACTCGCTTCATTGAGAAGTGGACTCTGAACTACCTCCAAGCTTAATGGTGCTCACCAGGCAGCTACTAAAGATGAAAAATGGCTGTGAACTTACCAAAAATCGTAGATAATTCATATTGGACCCTTTATTGCAAATCAACGAAGCAAAATGAGATCGTCACAATGACGTTTTCAGTAAACTCGAGCCTTCAGTGTTTTAGAACAGCAGCACTTTCAATGGTAACTTCAAATATGGAGTCACGAAATCCTATGGGGCGTGTGAATGCAGAAAATCGCTCAAAAACGTAAAAATTCTCAGGAGTGAATGGGTTAAAATCATTTTATTGATTCTATACAAATCTAACTCTACGTCTTCTCCTCAAACCATCTCCAGAAATGAGTCTATTCAGTATCATATCAGTACTTTCTTGATCTAGTTTTGGCTGATAATGTTGCTGCAGCTGTTTAATGGGTGAGGATGGAACAATTGCTGTTTGTCTTGTAGCTCCTTTTCTCAAATTTGTCAATCTTTTCATTATCAAATCACCAGATTTTTGAGATACCGCCTTACCCAGTCGCTCACCTGCATGGGATATCCCCGATTCTAACGCCTTCTTTGCTATTGGCTTAGCAAATTTCTTGAAAACAGATGATGCAACACTCTTCAACGGTTTGAAAATATTATCAACGATAATTCCCGATCCTTTGTGTCTGTATACAAATTTACCAAGTTTTGGATGGTAAAATCTTTTGAATTCATACGGTTTCATTATACTATTATGTTATATTATTCTATACTTTTCAGAATCAGTGAGAAAGCTGTATCTGCGCCATTCAAGTTAACTAATCTTCTTTTTCCATCTGTGATGTATATTCGGATACTACTGATAGTATTTTTATTAACTGGGTTATATGTAACCCGTTTAGGTTCTAAAGTGAAGCTATAACTAGGTTGGAGTACACTGGTAGAGAAGCTATAAATGATGTCTGTATCTTGACCGTCGACAAGTGAATCATTAATTAGGTCACAATGGATATTCAAAATATCGGTGTCTTGACTTAGATTTGGTACTCTAGGACCAATATTTGTTCCACTTGTCAATACTGTCTTATCAAACCCGATTAGATCATTAAAATTGGAATGCGTTAAATCAAGCTGATAATTCTGAGCTAATGTAATCGTAACCCTAAATGTTGTCTGATCAAATTCAAGAGTGATTGGATATTCATCACCGTTCTTTGTTATATCTTTCATATATTCATCGAAATCAGTATAATTCCATACTCCTGATGAAAATTGTATGTTGTGATAAGTTGTACCATTATTAGAGCTATATTTTATTAATTGATTGTTGTATCCTGCGTTAACATTGAACCATGTGAAACTCATATTGATAATTCTGTTAAGACCGATAACATATTGAGAATTACTATCCAATATCATTGGTTTAGTAAATTTTGTTGTGAAATCTTCAGGTTTATTATTTAATTGGGACTTCACACTGTAGGAGGATAATACTATCTCTCGTTCCATATAGAATAAAGTTATATTAATTATATTTTGAAGTACTTATTATACATTTTATTATATTGTGATCTATTGATTTTCGATATTTTCAATAATGTGTCCAATATAGTTACTCCCATATTTCGCATCTCAATGCTGGTATTACCTGCCAATCTTTCACCAATAATCAATTCCAATTTTTTTAAAAGCTGCTTTACATCATTAAAAAACATAATATTTCCACCTCTCTGTTTTTTTCCCCGACTCTGGATTCCAGAACCTTTTATTGTTTCCAATTTAGTATTATAATGTTTTATGTATTCATTTAAAGTAACTCTTGCATTGTCTATTCTTTTGTTTCGCATTTGTCTCTCAGCTTCTGATATAGCCCCACTTTTGAACTGTTTTGTAACATGTGACTTATAACCACTTAATTGACTCCTTTTTGATTTTGCATCATTTATAATCTTATTAAGATAGGCCTTAGTCTTTTTATGTGTCATTTCTGGTTGATTTAACCTCATTTCCACATTTTCATAATCCGTAATACCAATATCATTCAAAATCTCATTACTTATATCTTCATTATCTAATCCATAATCGATCTCATCGTCGTCATCATATTCTGGTGGTAATTCATCAGGTTCATCACCAAAGTACTGAGGATCAACATAAATATTCTTATTTCCTTCCATAAGATCTTGTAAAGATTCTTCATAAGTAGGTGGTTTAGGTACAATTTGTTTATTTTGATTTGGTGGGACATAATCACCAAATAAATCATCAACTTGCATGTCTTCGAAAGGGTCAACTTCAGGCATATAATCAATACCTTGATCAGCTTTTTTAGGTGCTCATTTCTTTCTTATGGGTACCCTTAAATCTACATTACTGTCGATAACATCATCTAATTTACTAGTCACAGGTTTGAATACCTTAGCCAATGACTCTTGACTTATCTTATGACTAAGATTATGTTTTGTGATTGCATCATGTACAAGATTAATCTTATTACCTAATAGAGATTTACTCTTTGCAAGTTCTTTCCATTTAAGTAAACTCATTTATTGTTATATTATTACATTACATAAAAACATGAAAAACGGAAATTATATATAAAAAACAACGTTTAACACCGTGTTATACACCGTGTTATACACCGTGTTACACACCGTGTTACACACCATGTTGTATTGAAATAATATACCCATATTATATAATGATAATACCAAATTACGATATTGAAGACGATATGGTCTCGAACTTTAGACAGTTATATGATTTCATGCCCGATCGATCATTTCGGATGTTGGTTTGCGGCCCAAGTGGTTCGGGAAAAACAAATACACTTATGCATATGATTTACAATTTATTGTACTTTGATAAAATATACCTGTATGCGAAAAAGTTAGAGCAGTCCAAGTACCAGAATCTTATGGATATGTTCCAGCCAATAAGTGATGAAGCTGGTTATGATGTTATTGAAGCAAGCAATGATCAAATTATTCCTGTAAATGTTCTTGATAGTGACTCACAGAAAATTGTCATTTTCGACGATTTCGTTTGTGAAAAATCACAAAAACTATTAATAGACTACTTTATACGAGCCAGACATAAAAACTGCAGTGTCATTTATCTTAGTCAAAGCTACTATAAGACACCGAAAGACATAAGATTGAACTGTTCACATTTCTGTCTTTACGAATTCCCAAGCACCAATGAAAAGAGTCTAATTTGCCGTGAAAACGGTATTTCAAAACAATTATATGATAAAGCAACTAAAGAACCATTTTCATTCATATATATTGATAAACCAAGGAAATTCACAACCAAGAATTTCAATGAAAAAATATAATATACTCATATTATATATAATGAGTTATTCAAACGGATTACTACCATCAACAACAACAACAACATCACAAGGGCCACCAGGCCCGCCAGGCGTTGGCTTCAAATTGACAGATGATGGTAATTATGATATGCAAAATAAAAAAATAGTAAATATAGGAACAGTTACTGGTTTGAATGATGTAGTTGATTTCAAATTTATTAGAAATACATTTGTTAGTAAGCATTTACCATTAGTTACAGCAAATCTTGATATGAAAAACAATAATATAAGAAATTTAAAAACACCAATTTCAGAAAAAGATGCTGTTAATAAAGAGTATGGAGACACGCATTATTTAAAATTAGATGGAACAACTCATATGGTGGGGGATCTTGATATGCGGGGACATAAACTAATTTTACCCGGTGAGATTGATATGGATAGAAAATTAATCACAAACATGGACACTGATGAAAATAATGATCTTTGTGCAACTAATATGATAACTCTTAAAAATTATAATAATAAAAAAGCTAATATTACAGATGCATATATGAAAAATGAAAGAATAGTATTAACTGATCATTTAGATGCTAATTATCATGCTTTATTAAATGTTCAAGCAGCAGGTGATAATGATGCTTTTCCTTTTTATCATGGAAAAACACATTTTTTTAAATTTAGAAGGTGAAAATTATGATGCAAAAAATAAAAAAATCGTAAATGTAATAACCGATGAATCCAACGATCTCTCTGTTGTGAACATAGCTGCATTAAAAAAATGGCATCCTAATTCCAATCCTTCACACACAGACGAGGTCTTGAAAGATATTGATCTGAAAGAACTTTATAATGTTGTCAAGTCAAAACCACAGACATACTTGGATTTAGCTGCAAGTTACAACAATCTTGTTTCATATAATGATGTTAAAAACATTTTTGTCAGTCGTAAAGAGATGTTGTCAATGGAGACTGGTTTGGATATGAATAATAATACAATTTTCAATATAAAAGATCCAATAGCAGTTGATCATGCTGTGAATAAAGGATATGTAGATGATGAAGCAGACAAAAGGCTTTCTTTATCAGGCGGAACAATGACTGGTACTCTTGATATGGGATCGGAGAAAATCATTGGTCTTCCCGATCCAAAAACATCCAATGAAGCAACATCAAAACAATATGTTGATACACAGCTAAATGAGAAGACAGTAGCTCTGGCAGTGGAACTAATAAAAACAGAAGCTGAACTCAAAAAATATGTCAATGAATCGCATATATCGTCAACCTCCCACTTGAAGGATGAATTCCGGTATTTGATGGAGGATGTGGATGAATCCAGCTCTGAACATAATATAACAGTGACTGGAATAACTGATTTTTCAAGTTCTCCACATCATTTCAATAAGAAGGCGTATGATTTGAAAATAACAAAAGATGTTTTCAATGAATACTCTGGGAGACTTGGTTTCAACATGTTAAAACTTTCAGAAGGAGAATATACGATTTGTATTGAATTCTTTCCCGCTTCCATGACGGGTGTGAGCGTTGACGTGGTTTCGACCAGCCTGAATATCAATCAACAATCAACAAAAAAATTTGTGAAGTATTCAAGGTCAATTATTCACATGCATAAATGGCAGATTTCTCCACCTGAATTCATTTATCTGGATCTGAAATGGCGAGGGACAGCTGACGATGTCGTTCAAGGCCCAGCAAAGCTGATTATTTATGGCGTTAAAGGTTCTCAATCAGATGTTGAAAGTTCTGTTTATGATTCTCCCTTTGTTTATGAAAATAACAAAATGGTGATGGAGACCGATATTGATTTAAATGGATATAAAATATTAAATAGCAAAAGAAAAATATTTTTTTATGGAAAATTAGACAAGTCATTGGCGAAGTGGCATATATATTTTGAAGGACAGCGAAACATCATATGTCCTGCAAATCTCACACTGAAAAAATGTTTGATCTATATATTAGATCAAAATGATCCAAATTTACAACAAGGTATTTTCAAAATAGTTAGAATTCGAGTTATAAATAACAATACCGTCCATCCATCAAATATGGGGACGGGAGGAAAGAATCAAATTATAAATAATATAAATGCAAATATCGATGAAGGCAACATTTTAAACATTAATGTATTTTTAGGCAAAGGTGTTGATGCTGCATATCAATTCATAACAACTATAATATGTGAAGAAAGAGATTAAAATAATATAATCAATAAATATACATGCTGAATATGGAGCAAGCAATTAATTTTTGTAATAAATTTTTTACAACCCAAAAAAACCTACATCCGAATACTAAAGATGAAATATTAAAATCGGCTTTAATATATCAATTTTTGTATGTAAACTATTTGAATGAGCCAATATCAATGAACCAAATATTAGAAAAACACCCTGACATTGGATTAATAGGACCAGGTTCTTGTACTCTAAATACCAATTACCAATTTTTAATTAAACATGCTATTTTTCATGATGCATTTGGAAGATTTTATAATGACTATGAAATGGGGCCTGGATACACATATTGCTTCCTTTCAATGCCGAAGAAAGTAAAAAGATCTCCAATAATGGGCCAAATAAGTGGTGTATTATATTGTCTTATTTCAAATCCTAAAATATAATATGTACTAATAATATATAGAATAGAATGACTAAAACAGATATCTTTCAATTTAATCATATCGATAAGTGTATAAGCAAAGAAAAATTATCTGAAATCAAAGCGTTATATAGATATTACCACAAACGCTTTTGGTGTTATAAAAAGGCTTTCAAATATTTTAAGAGATTGAATTTAATTGTAAATGTTACTTCAACAGGCTTAGTAGTTATTGGTACAATAGCTGGTAGTATCACATTAAATCCTGCTATACTAGCTTCTATTTCTGGAGCTGGTTTATTGCTTAAGACAATATCTGAAATCAAGGACTATAAGAGAAAAATTGAAATGTCTAAATTTTCTTATATGACTTATGAAAAAGTGTTAGTTGATCTACGGTCTTTTTTAAGAGGAAATCAATTCAACCACACTGTTTTCATCAATGAAATGAGACAGTTAGATGAAATAATCATCGATCTTTGTCCTCTTGCTGATAAATTCGAGAAACAGTATGATAAAAAATTCGAGTAAATTTTATTTTATAATTCATTCAAAGGGAAAAACCCTTCACATGACGTATGACTTCCTATTTTTCTGAGAATCATGCAACAGGTCACCTTTTAATAATTTTGTTGACATCATTCTTTATTAATTTATAAACATCATCCCACCATTGTTCATAAAATTTTAATGTCTTTTTAGAAGAAGTTATTTTTATTTTATCATAAGGTAATCCTAAAATTTTTAATAATCTTCTCAAAACATAGGTTACACTAATCATCCGTTTCCGGTTCTTATTGACTTCTGGTAACACGTTGTTTATTAATCCAAAAATCTTATATATTTTGTTACGGTCATTAAAACTTAAATGAATCTCTTTTATATATTTATTGATTGTATTTTCGATATGATATTTTCTTACATATACACTCTTTTTTCTTATTCTATATAAATTTTCATGAAAGTCAACATATGAATTAACTAATTCATAACCATGGACGGAACCGCAATTTAGACAGACGCTCATACCATCTATACTATTTATATCTTGTTCACTACAGCATGACTTGACCACTCTCACACTTCTGTCAACTTCTGCCAATTGCTCATCACAAAAGGGACAGGTCAACTCACCAATACTCATCATATAATCGTGAATATCCAAATTACAATAATTCATTCTATACTATTATATGAGATTATATTTTTTTAAAACAATAGCTATAAGCGGTGCGTGTCTAAATTCCCAGAAAACAAAAATAGCGAACATGTAAAAATCGGCTAACGCGTTAGCGATATTTCCCATTGTTTTATCTAATATGACCTTGAATACAATAGAACAAAAATAGTCAGCAGGAAAGTCCCATGACATCATCAACTTCCTATTTTTCTAAGAATCAAAGACTTCCTGTGTTTCCGAGAATTGTGTCAGCACGTGTCTAAATTCCCAGAAAACAAAAATAGCGAACATGTAAAAATCGGCTAACGCGTTAGCGATATTTCCCATTGTTTTATCTAAAATCACTTGATATGTAAATCCAGACGTAATTGGCATATTTCAACAACCAATCAGATCTTCACACGAAATTTTTCTCAAGCTTTTATCGCTAACGCGTTAGCCGTTTATTCACATAAGTGGAACGAAGCGACCAGCGACTGAAGGATGTCTGTCAACGATTTACTGAAAGATGTTTATGGTTATTTTGAAGAAATTGTAAAGAAGTACCCAGAGACGCGCGCATATTGTCATCAACTTCCTATTTTTCTAAGAATCAAAGACTTCCTGTGTTTCCGAGAATTGTGTCACGCAAAGGATTCTATTATGTGGAATCACACAATAAAATAAACGCACTTTGTTTTTTTTAACATATAGTTTAATCATTTTATAGAAACATATAGTTTAATCATTTTTATGGAAAACATATAGTTTAATCATTTTATAGAAACATATAGATTAATCAGAAATTGAGATCAAAAGTCGAAATCATAAATCGAGATCAGAAAGTTTATTCCATTTGATGGAAAGTAGGATATGAGTTGGGTTTGGTAACAGAGTATTTTTACAAAAAATGCTCTGGTACCCCCAACTCCTATACTACTCGTAAGCGACCACCCAAAATGTCAAGCCTAGGTGGTCGCTTACGGGAGGTGGTCGCTTACGAGAGTTCACACCATATTGGGTCAAAATTTTGCCTTATTAGCATATGGTAACTACAGAGACTTATCCCATGTGCCAATGCCCATCTAAACCCATGTAATAACTTTTAGTAGTCACAAAAATATGTAAGCTTTCCAAAATATTTATTTAGAGTTTCATGGTTCGCTTCTGTTAATTTACCTAATAAGGCGAATGGAATTAACAAGTCTCACGATAGTTACAAGTTGAATCTTTAATGTTGTCTGAACGTTAAGGGGAACTGAACATGAACTAATAAGGATTGGATTGCTAGCATTAAATTTGACAGCCCTTTTATATTACTGGTTATTTACATGTTAACAAGCGTAAAAAACTGTACATTAACCCTTTAACACCCAAATTTTCACCAAAAGATCCTTTTTCAGGCTACAAATGCCATTTTATGGCCATTATCTAACGAAATTGAGGCCGAACAGTCAAAAACATCGTTTACAGCTCAGAAACTAAACCCTCCTACCATTTGTAGAAGAATTTGAGAATTTGAGTTCGGCATAGGTTTTGAACGAGAAAAACAGGACTTGTCTTGAGGAATGCGATAATGTTACAACACCTCATTATCCAATTTCCGCGCTATTATCTGTCAAGTAGCTTCAAGTGGTCGCTTACGGGAGGTTAAAAACAAAAGACAATTTCAAACTTTTAGCTCTAAAAGTGGTCGCGGTCGCTTACGAGAGGTGGTCGCTTACAAGAGGTTCCAAATATAGTGATTTGACTTGGAAACTTTTGGTATTTTGGAAAACCGGTCGCTGAGGAGAGGTGGTCGCTTACGAGAGGTGGTCGCAACCGGAGGTTCGACTGTATCTTCCCCTCAAACGTTTTCCGCCTGGTTTTTAGTTTCCCCAATGCATGTACTCTTATGATATGGCTAATCATAACTATTTTAATTTCCTCAATTGTGATTGGTTCTTAAACCCTCTGTATTTTTCACTAATTCACTTGTAAAGCTGTAATCGGACAATGTAATCGGACAGTTTGTTGTAATCGGACAGTTTCATGAGCCAATCACATTTAAAGCCTAAGACGAAATGAACCAATCACGTCATTTAATACTATCACTACGGCAACAGCAATACTGTTTCTATTGATAAAAAGACTTTCTTCAAGTTATTTTCTTGAATTTCTTCTCATTTTATTTTCATGTTAATTTGTTTTTTGGAAATTGTAATGGTTATGATTAATTGATAATAGGACTTCGTGTCGTCCATTTCTGTCTGTAATCATACTCCACTAGTTACTCCACTCATTTCTATTACCGTTGCAAATTAGACCATGATGTAAAGGAGCATTCTGATTGGTTGCCTGAGCGGTCTGAATTTTGCAGTACGGACCGCTAAGATAGACCGCTCGCGAACTCATTTCGCCCGAATCCTAAAACATTGAACAAAGAGAACTGTTTTCTATAAAGTAAAAACATTTTTCCTTTTCAAAAGCTATTATAATAAAAAACTTTATTGAACGAGCTTGTTCGGTCCATATTGAGGAATATCGGACAAAACAAGCAAGTTCAATGGCATCTATTTATTGTTTCCGTTGCTGTTTTCAAGTAACCTGCGAGGGACGATACTCAGATCTGGAAAAAAGCATCTACCTTCCAAGTCCCAGTAATGGGAAATTTTCTAAAGAGACAATGGAATACGAGAAGTACGATGTTAAAAGCACAGAGGAGTTTGTCAGACTTCATCCATGTGCTCAGCTTGGAACCAAACAGGTTTGGATGTATTGCGTTGATTGTGACGCTTATCTCTAGTTAGTTATTGTTTTGCTTCACTACTGTGGGACCACAAAGAAAAATAGAAAGTCGTGTTTGCAAAGAAAATTAATTTAGTAAACTTACTTTCAACTAATTTTACAACTACTTTATCCGACTATTTAAGTTAAATTAAGCTGCTTAAAACTTCTTACAAACTACGCAGTAAGGTGAGCGTGCGACTTCTGCAACTCGGGCCACACAGGCAAAGAAACACACTCAATTATTGCGGGCGGCTTTGCGAAGAATTCTTTGTATACTCAAAGCAAAAGTTAAAAAACAGTAGAGTAAGTGTTTTCATTCAGAAATGTTGTTTGAGTTTGTCCAAGTGGTCTATTTTAAAAGTGCTGCTTAAAACAACTTTGTTTGTCCCAGATCATTTGGTCGAGAATTATACATGATTTTATAATTTATTGCGTGATTTCTTGGACCACGTAAAATGTTAAACCTGGGTGCTCTAATTTCCTTTTTAACACCAATCTCTATTTTACAATCAATAAGTGTATTTTTTCTCTTCTCTTGCTTATCTGAAACCTGGGTGCTCTAATTTCCTTTTTTACACCAATCTCTATTTTACAATCAATAAGTGTATTTTTTCTCTTCTCTTGCTTTAGCTGAAACCTGGGTGCTCTAATTTCCTTTTTAACACCAATCTTTATTTTACAATCAATAAGTGTATTTTTTCTCTTCTCTTGCTTTAGCTGAAACCTGGGTGCTCTAATTTCCTTTTTTACACCAATCTCTATTTTACAATCAATAAGTGTATTTTTTCTCTTCTCTTGCTTTAGCTGAAACCTGGGTGCTCTAATTTCCTTTTTAACACCAATCTCTATTTTACAATCAATAAGTGTATTTTTTCTCTTCTCTTGCTTTAGCTGAAACCTGGGTGCTCTAATTTCCTTTTTTACACCAATCTCTATTTTACAATCAATAAGTGTATTTTTTCTCTTCTCTTGCTTTATCTGAAACCTGGGTGCTCTAATTTCCTTTTTAACACCAATCTTTATTTTACAATCAATAAGTGTATTTTTTCTCTTCTCTTGCTTTAGCTGAAACCTGGGTGCTCTAATTTCCTTTTTTACACCAATCTCAATTTTACAATCAATAAGTGTATTTTTTCTCTTCTCTTGCTTTAGCTGAAACCTGGGTGCTCTAATTTCCTTTTTAACACCAATCTCTATTTTACAATCAATAAGTGTATTTTTTCTCTTCTCTTGCTTTAGCTGAAACCTGGGTGCTCTAATTTCCTTTTTTACACCAATCTCTATTTTACAATCAATAAGTGTATTTTTTCTCTTCTCTTGCTTATCTGAAACCTGGGTGCTCTAATTTCCTTTTTTACACCAATCTCTATTTTACAATCAATAAGTGTATTTTTTCTCTTCTCTTGCTTTATCTGAAACCTGGGTGCTCTAATTTCCTTTTTAACACCAATCTCTATTTTACAATCAATAAGTGTATTTTTTCTCTTCTCTTGCTTTAGCTGAAACCTGGGTGCTCTAATTTCCTTTTTAACACCAATCTTTATTTTACAATCAATAAGTGTATTTCTCTCTTCTCTTGTTTTAGCTGAAACCTGGGTGCTCTAATTTCCTTTTTAACACCAATCTTTATTTTACAATCAATAAGTGTATTTTTTCTCTTCTCTTGCTTTAGCTGAAACCTGGGTGCTCTAATTTCCTTTTTTACACCAATCTCTATTTTACAATCAATAAGTGTATTTTTTCTCTTCTCTTGCTTTAGCTGAAACCTGGGTGCTCTAATTTCCTTTTTAACACCAATCTCTATTTTACAATCAATAAGTGTATTTTTTCTCTTCTCTTGCTTTAGCTGAAACCTGGGTGCTCTAATTTCCTTTTTTACACCAATCTCTATTTTACAATCAATAAGTGTATTTTTTCTCTTCTCTTGCTTATCTGAAACCTGGGTGCTCTAATTTCCTTTTTTACACCAATCTCTATTTTACAATCAATAAGTGTATTTTTTCTCTTCTCTTGCTTTAGCTGAAACCTGGGTGCTCTAATTTCCTTTTTAACACCAATCTTTATTTTACAATCAATAAGTGTATTTTTTCTCTTCTCTTGCTTTAGCTGAAACCTGGGTGCTCTAATTTCCTTTTTTACACCAATCTCTATTTTACAATCAATAAGTGTATTTTTTCTCTTCTCTTGCTTTAGCTGAAACCTGGGTGCTCTAATTTCCTTTTTAACACCAATCTCTATTTTACAATCAATAAGTGTATTTTTTCTCTTCTCTTGCTTTAGCTGAAACCTGGGTGCTCTAATTTCCTTTTTTACACCAATCTCTATTTTACAATCAATAAGTGTATTTTTTCTCTTCTCTTGCTTTATCTGAAACCTGGGTGCTCTAATTTCCTTTTTAACACCAATCTTTATTTTACAATCAATAAGTGTATTTTTTCTCTTCTCTTGCTTTAGCTGAAACCTGGGTGCTCTAATTTCCTTTTTTACACCAATCTCTATTTTACAATCAATAAGTGTATTTTTTCTCTTCTCTTGCTTTAGCTGAAACCTGGGTGCTCTAATTTCCTTTTTAACACCAATCTCTATTTTACAATCAATAAGTGTATTTTTTCTCTTCTCTTGCTTTAGCTGAAACCTGGGTGCTCTAATTTCCTTTTTTACACCAATCTCTATTTTACAATCAATAAGTGTATTTTTTCTCTTCTCTTGCTTATCTGAAACCTGGGTGCTCTAATTTCCTTTTTTACACCAATCTCTATTTTACAATCAATAAGTGTATTTTTTCTCTTCTCTTGCTTTAGCTGAAACCTGGGTGCTCTAATTTCCTTTTTAA
Organism: Dendrophyllia cribrosa; assembly: GCA_024195265.1. Taxonomy (NCBI): domain Eukaryota; kingdom Metazoa; phylum Cnidaria; class Anthozoa; order Scleractinia; family Dendrophylliidae; genus Dendrophyllia; species Dendrophyllia cribrosa. Next base: position 1,624,932 of record JAJLRJ010000008.1, on the reverse strand, counting down.
CACCAATCTCTATTTTACAATCAATAAGTGTATTTTTTCTCTTCTCTTGCTTTAGCTGAAACCTGGGTGCTCTAATTTCCTTTTTAACACCAATCTTTATTTTACAATCAATAAGTGTATTTTTCTCTTCTCTTGTTTTAGCTGAAACCTGGGTGCTCTAATTTCCTTTTTAACACCAATCTTTATTTTACAATCAATAAGTGTATTTTTTCTCTTCTCTTGCTTTAGCTGAAACCTGGGTGCTCTAATTTCCTTTTTTACACCAATCTCTATTTTACAATCAATAAGTGTATTTTTTCTCTTCTCTTGCTTTAGCTGAAACCTGGGTGCTCTAATTTCCTTTTTAACACCAATCTCTATTTTACAATCAATAAGTGTATTTTTTCTCTTCTCTTGCTTTAGCTGAAACCTGGGTGCTCTAATTTCCTTTTTTACACCAATCTCTATTTTACAATCAATAAGTGTATTTTTTCTCTTCTCTTGCTTATCTGAAACCTGGGTGCTCTAATTTCCTTTTTAACACCAATCTTTATTTTACAATCAATAAGTGTATTTTTTCTCTTCTCTTGCTTTAGCTGAAACCTGGGTGCTCTAATTTCTTTTTTAACACCAATCTTTATTTTACAATCAATTAGTGTATTTTTTCTCTTCTCTTGCTTATCTGAAACCTGGGTGCTCTAATTTCCTTTTTAACACCAATCTCTATTTTACAATCAATAAGTGTATTTTTTCTCTTCTCTTGCTTTAGCTGAAACCTGGGTGCTCTAATTTCCTTTTTTACACCAATCTCTATTTTACAATCAATAAGTGTATTTTTTCTCTTCTCTTGCTTATCTGAAACCTGGGTGCTCTAATTTCCTTTTTTACACCAATCTCTATTTTACAATCAATAAGTGTATTTTTTCTCTTCTCTTGCTTTAGCTGAAACCTGGGTGCTCTAATTTCCTTTTTAACACCAATCTCTATTTTACAATCAATAAGTGTATTTTTTCTCTTTTCTTGCTTTAGCTGAAACCTGGGTGCTCTAATTTCCTTTTTAACACCAATCTTTATTTTACAATCAATAAGTGTATTTTTCTCTTCTCTTGTTTTAGCTGAAACCTGGGTGCTCTAATTTCCTTTTTAACACCAATCTTTATTTTACAATCAATAAGTGTATTTTTTCTCTTCTCTTGCTTTAGCTGAAACCTGGGTGCTCTAATTTCCTTTTTTACACCAATCTCTATTTTACAATCAATAAGTGTATTTTTTCTCTTCTCTTGCTTTAGCTGAAACCTGGGTGCTCTAATTTCCTTTTTAACACCAATCTCTATTTTACAATCAATAAGTGTATTTTTTCTCTTCTCTTGCTTTAGCTGAAACCTGGGTGCTCTAATTTCCTTTTTTACACCAATCTCTATTTTACAATCAATAAGTGTATTTTTTCTCTTCTCTTGCTTATCTGAAACCTGGGTGCTCTAATTTCCTTTTTAACACCAATCTTTATTTTACAATCAATAAGTGTATTTTTTCTCTTCTCTTGCTTTAGCTGAAACCTGGGTGCTCTAATTTCCTTTTTAACACCAATCTTTATTTTACAATCAATTAGTGTATTTTTTCTCTTCTCTTGCTTATCTGAAACCTGGGTGCTCTAATTTCCTTTTTAACACCAATCTCTATTTTACAATCAATAAGTGTATTTTTTCTCTTCTCTTGCTTTAGCTGAAACCTGGGTGCTCTAATTTCCTTTTTAACACCAATCTTTATTTTACAATCAATAAGTGTATTTTTTCTCTTCTCTTACTTTAGCTGAAACCTGGGTGCTCTAATTTCCTTTTTTACACCAATCTCTATTTTACAATCAATAAGTGTATTTTTTTCTCTTCTCTTGCTTTAGCTGAAACCTGAGTGCTCTAATTTCCTTTTTAACACCAATCTCTATTTTACAATCAATAAGTGTATTTTTTCTCTTCTCTTGCTTTAGCTGAAACCTGGGTGCTCTAATTTCCTTTTTTACACCAATCTCTATTTTACAATCAATAAGTGTATTTTTTCTCTTCTCTTGCTTTATCTGAAACCTGGGTGCTCTAATTTCCTTTTTAACACCAATCTTTATTTTACAATCAATAAGTGTATTTTTTCTCTTCTCTTGCTTTAGCTGAAACCTGGGTGCTCTAATTCCCTTTTTAACACCAATCTCTATTTTACAATCAATAAGTGTATTTTTTCTCTTCTCTTGCTTTAGCTGAAACCTGGGTGCTCTAATTCCCTTTTTTACACCAATCTCTATTTTACAATCAATAAGTGTATTTTTTCTCTTCTCTTGCTTTAGCTGAGGGAAAATGGTTTTCCCAGCGATATGTCTCTTACTCCTAAAGAAACTCTTCAATTGTATGACGTCATGCTTCAGCACTGGCCTGACAAAGAATCATTGAAGGTCAGCGGGTAACTCA